>PNEQ01045161.1:0-21765 GCA_003012365.1 Medauroidea extradentata
TTATGTAGTGTGCCAAGGTCGAATGAAACATAACCTTTGTGCGACGTACCTTTTCACTTGCTGAGATGAAGTTGTTTTAAAAGTGTCAAGTAATTAATTTAGTCTCAACCTGTGCCTCAAGTTGCCTGTGTTATTTTCCACTGAAACTTTATTGCTTTTAGGTTAAGTGTGTGTTTTGTTTACATTTGCTACGTTATACAATACGTTGCAACTTGCAACACCAACGTTACAGTTTAAAGAAAAAAGGTTGTGCTTAGGGTATACGGGATTAATTATCATTGTTTAGTATTTAATCTCCTTTCTTTTACTGTTGAATTATAATTGCAACGAGTCGTCAAGTACAGCAAAAGTGGCAAGCCTGGGGCGAGAGAACCAGGGAATCACCGCACTGTGAGTTGAGAACCGGGGAATCACCACACTGTGATGAGAGAAACGGGGAATCACGAGACTTAGTGGGATGGATTGAGGTGGTAGCGTCGAGGAGAGAGGTAGAACTTCGTCGGTGGCTTGAACTTCGGTCGGTAGGCGTGTGGGACGCCTTTAAGAGCCCACATAAGAGTGTATTGAAAAAGAAATAAAACTGTTGAGATTTCCGCGAGTGACTTCAGGGTTAGAGCCACGCGGGCGATGTCACACCCTGAGAAAGAGACTAGCCGGGTCTCCATGCCCGTAATCCATGGAGTGGCGCCCTAAACCATGACCGTCTAATATATCTCTCGCTAACCCTGGTAACAGAACATTCCCACAAAAATTTACAAAGACAATTTTAATGTATACATCATAACTTCGTACATTGTATCAAATTCACCCTGCGTAATAAAGAACGCATGCTAAACAAATCGCGAGAAACCTTCGCGGGTGTTTTTCAAAACAACAACATGCTTGTTTACTGCCAGATATTGTTCGCGCGGTCACAGCCACTAGCAACTGCGCACCCTGCCATTTCGCTGCCAGCGAAAAATGGCACTTGCCCTCAGCTGGTAAAACTGGCAGACCACGCGAACAAACCTTGTGTGACCATACGTACGGTTGAGCAAATTTAATTTAAACTAGTACTAGTTCCGAGGTCCGTGTAACCGCGGCCTAGTGTCATGGAGAAAACAAGTAATTGCTCAGGAGTTCATCCATGTTTGTTACACTAATATTGTTTATGCAACTAATGATGTTTTGTATGGGTACTGTACTCCTTTTTGTTATATTATTATTGTTATAATCAATAGGCTGTTTAGGTCTGCCGTATTTTGAAATTTTCTTAGAAACGCGCCTGGCAGCTTTACTGTGTTGAATCTAAGCCACACTGACTTCCTTGGAAAAACAGGATGTTTAGGCCTACAGACACACTTCTCTGAAGAGAATTTTATGGCAAATGTATACTGCACAGGCAATATATAGAGCCATGAACTTTTTGCGAAAAGAATGTTGCCCTACTTTGTTTCAATGCCTTACTCACATATCCTTAGTTATGCCGGCTTCATAGGTAGTTATTGACAGTGTGTCTGTGAAATGACGTCTCTCGTTTGGCTCTGCCAGTCACAATAATGTCACAGCAACACTACGTGTCTGTACTTTGCAGGCAGAACCTCAAAACACACTACATAGTTAAAACATCTAATCACTGTCTATGAAGTAGAATTACAGATGTGAACGTAACACACCGAAACAGACTGGGACAAATTCTTTTCTCTAAAAGTTCATGGCCCTAGCAATATAACATTCCCGTTTATAGTATTTTCCTGTTTTAAATAAATTACTGTCTTTTGGACTTCCAAACATGATTTTTTTATTGACAACAATCCTGTTGTAATGTTGCCTCATACAGAGGTAGAAATTACTATGCTACCATGAGATAAGTTATTGAGCTATACTGTTAAATGTGCAGGTATACATATTACATTTCCACAGTGCTGGTACAAATTACGAATGTGACATTTGAGCTATGCCAGGTTACCTTTCACCTCTAACGACAGTATAAGTAGAGAACTGTCTGATGACGTATCCTATATACATTCTGAGTGAATCCTTTCAAAAGAGAAGCTCACATTATGTTTCCTCGACTGTGCCTTCACAACTTTTGGTGTCATCTGCACATCTGATTCTAGGTAAATGTTGGCCACTTCTAGCACCTTTTACTCTTTGTAAGTTGCTGTCACACTGGATACTCCTGTACACATATTCCCCATGGAGCCCCTATCAAAGGTCACAACCTGTAGAAGGCCTAAGGAATAACAACATGGTGTCGTGAAACTGTGAAATGTTGTGCTATCCGATTGTCACACTCCCTGAACACAGTACCGTACATTGGTAATGAAGACTCAAACATGACAACAGTGGCTGAACTAATACCTCTTCCTCTCCCCACAAATCATTAACGAGCACTCAACTCAGTTAATACTAAAAATTACGACAAGACGTAAAATGCAGGCTGATATCAATAACCAAGTACGTAACAATTTTTTTAATTCACTTATTGTCTTGCCACTTGCAATACTATGTTCAGAAAAACAAGTATCTGGTGGGAGTTTGTTGTACTGGTGATGTTCTCAGTCATATCAAAAGTACATAGAGTAATCCATGGAGCTCATTAAGTTCAACATTAAATTCTTTTGAGATGTCAATTTTTTTTATGTGGTGGTAACATTTCATTATTAATCATGTTGTTTTGCAAAGTTGTAGACACTTAAATAGACCTAAACTACAGTAAAACCCCAATTTAATGAAATGTCCTTATTCCTGAAAATCTTGTTAAATTTATGTTTCGTAAAATCAGAGTTGTTTAAATAGAAAACCCCAGGTCACTGTTCCCGAAGATGTTGTTGCAAGATCGATGTTTCATAAGATCAGAGTCTGTAAAATCACGTTTCTTCTATACAGTGGTATGATTTGCACGTAGACAGATCTTGAAGTAATACATTTTTAAAATTCTTAGCAGAAAATACTACTAGTTTTCATAATGATGATAAAATTATCAGGACCAAGTACTAATACTTTTGTAAATTAGTTTCGTACATATGACCTGGTAAATTTTTCATTAAATCTTATGTTCACAGTCCAAAATTAAAAACCTTTGGATTGGAAAGTAGACGGGAGCACACTGAAAGAAGTTCATTATGCATTTGTATCTACAAATATATGTTTATTTTAACTGTATGTACAAAAACAATACTTATGACTAATATTTACACATAGTACAAAAACATTTACAAACATAACATTTTACAGGAACGAACATAGCAGAAATACATACAAGCAGCTGTTTTCTCAGGATTCCTTGCAATACAAGCAAGAGTGCACATCTGTAGGCAAGTACTACTCGACCACGACTAGTCCAGCAGGAGAAAAGTGAACTACTTCTGTGTTGTCCTTGACCGCCACACGCAACTGGTGTGGCGCACCACAGCACCGGCCATAATACTGTGACGCAGCAAGCTGGGTAAGTTTTCACCGCTACATGTCAGGTGCAGTACATTTTCCCTCCCTATGACGTGTATACCTACTACTAGCGCCTCTCTCCTTCTCATGTGAGGACTAGTTGTCGTGGTCAAGTAGTATGTGAAGAGGAGCAATATTGTATTGTGATCTCAGGCATAACATTTTTTTAAAACCGTAAAATGTATACGTACATTGCTTTCATCATACGGGATTGTTAAATACTGTACAAAATAAACAATTTTTAAGAGTATGGGGTTTTACGAAGTCAAGCTTGAGCACTGAGAGGCCTTGTAAAATCGGGGTTGTACTGTGTGTACTAACGATTGTAAGGATGATCTCTGAATAAAATACAAATAACTGAAACTTTAAACTACCTCTAATCAGCACGAAAACAGAATTAAATGTGGGGTCAATGTATCATAACTTCCATAGCACGAGTTACAATGTTGGGGAAGGGAAGAGAATTAACAGAAAAAAAAATAACGTTTACAAGAAGGCTACCATATTGCTAACTGAAATATGCATCTGTGCCATATTTATATAACTACAGTGTGTGTAGAATAACATAATAGCATCTATGTACCTACAGTATTTAATAACTTCAAAGTGGAAGTAAATTTTGTAAATCACTTTGCTGGAATTATTTCAGTTTATAGGCTAAACATGCTTGAACAAGGTATCTAAAAACTTATGCAAATTAAGGATTTTTTTTAAAAATAGAATTCATTCACACTGTGCTGTGAATGAATACAGGAATTCATACAAATACAGTATAAAATTGTACATTACGTAACTTACAGCCTTATAGTTAAATTTACAAAATACTGGCATACAGTTTCTACGTGTACATAAGAATCACAATGACATACCAAACAGAAAATTAACAAACAGCATAATCAAAGGACAGTATTGTGTTATATTACTTCTTTACAATATTTTAACATATAAACAGCCTGTGTATGTCTAATATCCTGTTGATTCAGAATCACACGAAAACTGAAGCACCTACATATTCTGAAACTTGTCTTACTGCTCATGTTCTACGTAAGAAATTGTAAGTATCAATATAAGTTTCAATATATCTCACTTTGATATTTGAACGTTTCTTTACATAACAGTCCTTACAAGTACGTGGTAGGCCTATGTAACTAAATAAATAATTTTTAACAAATACTTTACAGACAACAACACGTGTGCTACATAATCATAATACTGAGCAGTACATATTAAGTAGCACTACCTTAAATTACTATTTAAACATTATCTCACAGATTGTAGCCTCTGACTTTTCAACACACACATTCCTTCAGTTTTGGTAAAGTCAGTCTGTGTATACAGACTGTATATCTGTCACGTCATGTCAAACCTACATAGTACAACCATCTTACAAAGAAATATTGTATTCTTCTGGATGGTGTTTGTATCACATAAACAGATATATAAACTATGTTTACGTGGAAATATGATTTTAAAAACTCATATAATCAAGCAAATGACCACTTGTTAAAAGAGCATTAATTTAACGCAACACTAAATGCCATAATTTATATTGTAAATTTGCACTGCCAGGTTATGGAAGAATAAATAAAATACAAGAGCATGCAAGGCTCAGTTTCCCTTGCAGCGCCTTTTGTTTTGGCTTCAAAAATGAAACGTGGTATTACATGTTTTTAAAGCTGCGTAATTGGTTTCGTGTACTTGGAATTGTACTGGATTTCCATTGGTTTTAGGTAAAATAAAATATAATATAAAGTGCTGAAACTGTGTTAATATTTCTGTTCCATGGAGTTTTTGTTTTTCTTTTTATGCAGCTAAATTACTGATGCTAAGTTAATTTCGCCACTTACATTTTTAATTTTATCATACATGACTTGCGAGACTGATGTAAAAGACATTACCAAATGTGAGAATTTTTTTGTTTTTGAAGTTGTTTTTTTGTCAGCAGCTAGTGACAGCTTACGGCTCCTAATCCAGAACCGTTCCTGTGAACGTGCGTCTCCAGTAATGTATGGGCTTGTGACCTCATGCTAGGTGCAGCAAGCAACCATAAACTTCATGACGTTACACAGGAGTTCCGTGTACAGTATTTTAAAACTGAAATTTTTGGGAAATATCTATACTCTTTTGTTTAATTTACAATTTTACCACGGATATAGTTGTGTAGAGTCTCGCTAGTTTAAACTTATTAGGACCAAGCCTTGTTCAAATTATCTCAGTTTTCGATTAACCGAAATTCTTCTTATAATGTACTAGCAAGAAAAAATCTTGCAGAAATCGAGAAGGCATAAGAATTAATATGTGCAAGCTGGAACATAATTCTGTAGTCTGTATGTTAAGTGTAGCATTTCACAACTGCAGAGCGAGGTGGCGCAACAGTAACATGTTGAACTCTCATTTGGGAGGACCCGGGTTCAATCCCAGGCTCCGGCCATCCTGATTTTGGTTTTTCATAATTTTCCGAAATCACTCAGGTGGATGCTGGGATGGCTCCTTAACAAAGGCTATGATCGACTCTTCTCCCAACTCATGCCATTGTACCAAGTTGCATGTCACCGTCTATAATGACCTTGCTGTTGACGAGATGTAAAAACGTACAGCACCTTCATCACTGCATTATTATAGTGTAATGGTTAAAACATTTTTTTTGTATTTATTAATATACACTGGTTTTCCAACACACTCGTTCAGATTATCTAGATGTTTGGATTAACAGGACCCTACTAGCTTTGTTGCAATACAGTTAGAAAATTAAGTACAGTACTTTAATTTTGTATCTGAGATAATTGTTTGAAACATGATGGATACAAGTATGACGATATGTATATAGTTTATGTTGGCAATTTACTGATCGTTATATCTTGCAATCTTGTGACAGGGGTTTAAACACCAAAGCTTTCCCTATACAAAAAAATGTGTGTACCAAGTCAGCACTGTTGGGGAGAAATTTTTATTCAAAGTGTGACTGTGAAACCTGGTGGATGCACATCGAGGCAAGAAGGGGTAGGAAGGTGAATGTGTGCGCGGGGAGGGGGGGGGGAGGTAGACCTTCTACACGGAGACTATCCTCAAATGTGGTGGAGGGGCAGCGAACACAGTGTGTGGGTGGGGCCGTCCAGGTGACGAAGATGATGGGGCACCGTCCCGGCTCGAGTCCCTGCTGCTCATGATATCCTCGATGGATGGCACCGGCTTGGACCGCATCACCTTGAACTCCTCCGCATCCTCATCCTTGGGTAACGGCACATCACTGTCACCTGCACATGTCAGCAACCACACATATTTCATTTAACTCACATCATTACTACATTCTGGAATTTCACATGTTCTAATTTTGTTAGAAGGAACTACAAACACTTTTAATTTACGATAATTTTGAGAACCAACCACTTGTCTAATGACATAGGAAATGTTATATTCCTACACTGTGTGGTGGGAGCAGGCTCTCTACTTACAATAAAGTATGTACGTTAAAAAATTACAGTACGTAGCTGAATGTGTTCTAAGGTTAAAGAGCCTGCCTACCTGGGTGTTTAACTATGTTGCAGCAGATTATAAATTTACATATATTTTCAACACCATCATACTTGTTCACAATGTACCCAAGTATGAAAAGAAACCCCACTTAAGAAAATGATTAGATTTTGCATACTTTCAAAATGTTACCCACATTGGAAATACTATTTCGGAGCTCTCCAACATGGTTGAAAAGCAGCCGTTTTGTACAGCCATGTTACAAAATCTACAGCTCAGATTGATATGAAACTTTGGTAGGGACACTGCGTAGTCTTATAGTTCCAGTGGAACAACGTAAACAATGTGTGGCAGTTAGTGCCTTGTTCTTAGGAGCACTGGTGTAGCCTTTCTCATTTATTCAATTCTGTGCCTTCAACACAAAACATGTGGACTGGACTGTGAAACTTAGTATTGCACCCAGCATTGTTTGATTGCAAACACTCTACTACAATGTTGGTGTGGGGAGGGGGTTGGGAACACAGACTAAGATTACGATGACTGAGATTCATCTTCTACTGCCAAAACACTGGAACGCTAGCTAAAACAGAGATGTGGGGTATCACATATATTCTTTTGTACTTGAAACTGAACTGATGAACATGTTCCCAATATTTTTGTCTAATACAGGAACACACACTTCAAACTATGCTAATATGTTTCATTTTTATTTACATAGTAGAAGCATTTTTACAAGGCCCCTGAAAATACAGTATTAAGAAGGCACACCTAATTCGTAAAACAGGAAGGTAAAAGATTTTGTTTGACTTGACGACATGCTTTCCACAAACGAAGCTGTAATTTCATCTAAAGTCCCACGGAAAAAAGAATTCTATAAAACACTGTATGCCATTTAGGAACTACATGCATAACGGCAGCACTATTCCTGATGTCCGTACAAGTGTCACCCACAATGCTTCTGTTGAGTACTCAGAAACCCCGCTGAGTACACCGTTATTCCTGGGTACTTACGTCCCCTAACTTCTCTCGAGCAACCTGGTCGCGCACCATCAATTCGGATGAAAGCCAATATGGCAGGAAAAATTGCCACCTCAGCTTGACGGTGCATGCCCAGGTTGCTCAGATGAGTAATGAGACGCAAATAACCCGGGAATAACGACATACTCAACGGAGTACTCAAGAGCTTCTCTTTTTTACTGCCTTCAGCTGGTATAAAGTCATCAGGTCCAAAACTTCTCTTAAAAGAAGAGCATACTTATTTACAGTAACTTGAAATTATCTTACAATAAACATTGAATCTTGATTACCAATTTTTCAGTTGAACTATAGTACATTATGAAATAAATTTAATAAAAAATATATTTAATTATAATGAGTTCAGTAAAACCTCAGTTTTACAACGTCTGTTTTTTAGAGAACCAAGATTTTAAGAATTCTGTTTTAAAAGAGGGCTTCATTTTTACAAGGCCACTTAATTTTGCTTGCCTTGATTTCAGGAGGGCAGTGATTTTGCTATATAAAATGCAGAAATTACAAAGTATTAATTAGTCATGTTTTTCACGTACACTATTCCGATTATAGATTATCCACTGCACTGTCACCGTCGACTAGAGTAGATAGTTGGGAGTTGACTGTACTTATGTACTAACTCATTACGAGGAAACAAACTAACATTTCAAAGAGTGTGTGTGGGAACAACTCACTTCACACAGTGTGGTACTGAAGGTCTGCAGTGTCAGGACTGGCACAACTAGAATGCACTACGTCCTCTACAGGGAAGGACAGTGGAAATATTGCGTTACCTGGGACGGGGCGGCCATCTGGCAGCACGCGCACCACCATGGGGCCGATGACGTACTTGGAGGGACCCGGGGTGACGTAGTGCTCCACGTGTGACGACGCCTCCTCCTGTGAGCCCAGGTTGTTGGTACCACTTCCTGCTCCTGGACCTGCGCCAGTTTATTTATTTATTAACAACCACATTGTGGCATATGCTATTGTTATTATATTTACACTTCCTTATAACAATTAAGCTACATAACAACTATGCATAATCCAACAAACATTGCTGTACAGTTGACACATACAGTACACCTACCTCTAAATTAGAATAAACAGCAAAACTATCCAGTACCAAAACATTTGTTCTATTAACTAAAACAATCAATACTAAGTGAAAGGAAAGTCATGAAATTAATTTATAGTGATAAGTTAAAAATACTGTGCAGTACTGCCACTGCCGTATTACGACATCTGTGCCAGTGTGAACCACCAATGATGTCGCAATTTCTGTTTTCAAACAAATATTTTGCTAAATTTCCTTACAATAATAGACTGCAATTTTCAGGCAGACAACTGAGACCAACCCAATCTGAAACGAAGAGTTTTCAACTAGAGCTATTTGACTATTATTTTTCATCAAATAAAAAGTTCTTGCAAATCTTAATGCAGTTGTGTGATGATAAAAGTACTGTAACCCAATTCCAAAATCAAAAAGTAAAAAACTTAAGACCATAAGTCACTTCTATAATGATAATATTATGCCAGATACCATATTTTATTTATGCATTAACACGTGATCAAAGTCAGCGTGCATATATACCTAGTGTTTCCTGAAGACTTGTGTGTATAATGCTATAACACCACTAGCTTTATAACCTCACATATTTAAACCATCAGCTACAGCCACGAAGGACTTCACCATAAATGTATTTCAAGCTGTTCATCGCTATGAATATTTGCAGTTCAGCATTGTCCATTATGACTTAACTGTTTTCATTATAAAGGTTATTAGCAAGGAGACAACCAAACACAAGGCCTATTGCTTGCATTACTTGATGAAACAATAGCAGTATATATACACGTGATTCTGGTTAAGACAGCAGTGCACCAGATGTAATTTTCCGCGTATGAGGCGCAAAGACAGCGAAGCGATAAGTTCAGCTTTCCACACTCGACTGTAACAGCTTTGCGACTTAAAGCGGCGACCTTACAATTTTATTTGTGGAAAGTTTGTAGTTAAGTCCAATGCATGCTTCCAACGTTGTGTTTTACGAATCCGGGTGGTGTGGTATTTTTGCAGTTACAGCTGACTAAAAAACCTGTTTATTTGCCATTTTGAGGGGCTCCAAAAACATGTTTCTAATAATAACTTTGCATTTTTAAAATGTTATAAGCCTAACTTTAACTGTGAGTTATTTTCGTAGATAAACATATTGTGAATAAATTTAGCTGTTTCGCGTAAAAAGAATAGACACTGCACTCTACAACACAGTTCATGCATCACATAACCCCCTTAAAGGAATATTAGCAGATTTACAGCTACGTTATGTGTTAACTAGATAGGTATAGTTCACACAGAATGACATAAACAATCTGCACAATTCCTGAGATACTTGACTGATGTGGTTTACCTGCAGTTGTGATGTTCAACAATAAAGAGTACTGCAGAATTATACATCACTGTATTAACTTCTGCAAACACAATCATTTTATTCTTCAATTCAAATGTTTCTAATTAGGTAGCCCACTGTACTCTGCAAATATTCGAAGTAAGACCTTTTTGCTCTAAATGATGTAAGAAATACGACCTGTACGTGTTGTGGTAACTCCTTATGAATCCCCAAGAGGTGAAGCAGCGTAAGCTCTTGGGAGACGTCAATGCTATGCGAACGTAGCAGCACTATTTTTATATATATGACTGCTCGTAGAGTGAGGATCAATTTTTAGTTGTTTTTATTTGATATCACATTATAGGTAATTCTACTGAACGCTAACTGGGTGTTTCTTATTTATACTTCTTATATGAACTGTACTTGCTTTGCTACATACATATTAATTAGGAGTAAGAAAGATACTTTCTTTCCAGGAAACAACTCTGTATTTTGAAATATTTCAGCACTGTCCCAGTGTCATGATTATGTCATGATTTTTCATATTTCATCACAGAATGGTGCAGGGGCAGGTATAGGATTCTGGTTTGTTGGAGAGGAAAGTGTTACCATATTAAAGGTGCAGGCTTACATTACAGATTTATAGCATGGATGGAGTCACTACATGATCATAATTGTAGGATATAATAAGAATTTTGTAAAATTAAGTAAATATTGTTATAATGTACTCTATAGTATTTCATTTCAGTTTTAAAACCATTATTGGGACACTTCCATATAAAAGTGATAGTTTGTTTTGAGGCAAGGGGTCATATCTCCTGTGATACCGTCATTCCTCTCTCTCTTTTGATCCGCTCCTAGAATGGTGCCGTTGCAAAATGACGCAGCAGCAAGCATGCACATTTTCATGGGAACCATTGTAGTGATGGGGCTCCAGATTCCATGCTCGTACAGTTGCAATGCAGCGGGCCGGCCTGACAAATCTCAAGGGAAGACTCAATGTAGTCAAATGAGTGCTATTTCCAAGTGAAAGCCATTTCTCTCAGTTTCTCTCTCAAGCAAGGTAGTAGTAAAATAACTAGTATTTCATTGTTTACAGTGCAGGATGCACATAAGCAAACTGAAATAATAATAAAAAGTTTATAACATTGAGGTGAGAGTCCAGGCGTAATGGGGACATCTCCCTCAGTGGTAGGCCTACACACACACTAGCACATACACGTGGTGAGAGAGAACGCTAGAGGTAGAGACAGAGTACTCACCAGCAGCAGATGCATAGTTGTAGTCCAGAGGCTCCTTGTCTTTGGTGGCACCAGGAGTCTTGTACGTGCCTTTCATCATGCTCTGCCAGACTGCAAGCAAACATACCTCACATCAATGACGAGCAACCCTCCACCTCCGCACTAGACACCTTCACTGCCACTGACATTCAACTCTATGACTGCTACAGCCAAGTAGCCGCAATTTACTTTCTGTTGTAGCTTACTAACTAGATTATCCGGGGTTGTAGGCTAGTCGAATGAAACAATTTGTGTGATGTTATAAAAATTATTTGTATACTTTCATGATACTATAAAAAGTTCTCTAATATCAATAGTGATAAAGATAATGTATTGTGAAGGAATACTGCAGGTGGTACATTTACGGCCATCTCACTGTAATAATGATATTGTAACTTAAATGACCCTTCTATCAAGATCTGAAGTTGCAAACAACCAGGTGATCCCTTCAGAGAACTGTGACAGAAGGACTGTAAGGGTTATTTATTCAATTAGTTAAAAGCCTATGACATACCTTAGTTATTAAAGGGAAAAATGTAATAAGTTAATATACTTGCGGAACTCACCCAGGGCTATAAATATATAGGGAAATTTGAAAATACGTAATATGTATTTGAACATGTCAAGAGGGCCAAAGAACTTAACAATGACAAGAGAACACAAGTAAGCACCCACTTACATGGAAGAAAATGTAATTTTTTTTAATACATATGTTTTGTAACTGACTTCAGTCCCTGAGCCCTCTTCCTGGCTACATACCTAAATTGGCCACAGAAACAAATAAGTTAAGAAATTTTAATCAGCTCTTAACAGCTGTGTCTTCAATGCGGGTGAGGGGTGATACGAGGTGAGCACTGGAATGAAGGGGTGAGTGAAATGGAGAATTCCTGAATAAACCAGCAGATCAATGGCGTCATCTGGCACCATTCCTACATGAAACAATTATGGTCGACTCCGCCGGGTATGGAAGCAGGATTGCTTTGCTGGGATGAGTGTGTCCTAGCAGACTTGACAAGCACAGCCCTCACACACATGATAATCCTTCTGTAGTTCCTACCTTCAGGCAGCGTCAACACAGACAAGAGGCTGCAATCTACCAATCACTCCAGCGAGTGTGAAGAATGGATGATATAGAGTAGAGGAGCTCTGAAAGGAGGTTGTAAACGAGGAGAAAAGGAAGGGAAAGTGGAAAGTGTTGGGGGAGGAGGGAATATTAAGAACTATGGCTAAACCACATCCACAATTTTAGGTGCTGCAAGTCTTGAAACATCCTCCTATGCAATTACTTTTTATTTTTTATATACCGGTACAGTACTTAATTTTTAAATGATTAAGACACATTACATGTAGTGTACAAAATGAAAAGGAATATCTGTAATTTATAAGATAAAAATATTTATGAATCACAAACACATCTACAGCTCTTACTTGACACGTTATTTCATTTTGGTACACGTTTCTAAAAAGATGGGGACTAAACAGAGAGTGAGAGAGATCGAGGAGAGAAAACATCCACTTGTCCTTGGCAGCATTATGTGATGGCATATGTCTCCTCTTGATGCAACTTAACGTCACCTGCTGGAAAATATCAGTCACAGAGTTCAGACCCGCCGCCATCAATATCATGAACTGTGTGACGTACGTCTCGGGAGCATCAAAGTGGTTCTTTGTTCGGCACTGATCGGGTAACTTCGCCAGGATTCGAGTCGCTATCCATCACACGCCAAGTTCTGCAGTGACATCTTCCCCTCCTTTACCGCCCCCCCGAGACATTTCAAAGTTTAGGTTCAATTAGGTCTGATTTACGCATTGGGCCAATTTTGGAAAGTAAAAAGGCCTGTGGCAGAGGAATGACAAGCCGTTACACACTGGTCCAATTCATGTTTGGCCACTCCTATAGCCAATTTTCAACTAAAGCAATGGAGGATAAGAATATATGTGGCAGTTGATGCAATAAATGTTATGCTGTGTGTACATTAGCAGGATACGGACAGAAAAAAAACCTTTACCATGCATATGTTGTCGCATTGCTGTTGCTATGTAGTTTATGTTGAAGGTCCTACAACAAACACTTTTCTTGATATAGTTCTATTAACTTCAGAACTTTCTCGTTTGGCCACCGATCAATTTTAAGTATTAATTTCCCTTTCAAACTAAGAATCGACGAAAACGACCAACACCAATGCATAGCCCAAGTCAACGCGAATGCTTACGCAAATCCCTTCGACGTTGGACGAAAAACCGACAGTGAATGGCCAATGCTTCCAACACATAGCTAACATTCCAAGGTCGGCCAAGCACCAGTTACGTGCTGGTCGATTCCTTCCAAGGTCGGCCGTTGGTTGGGCCAATGTGTAAATCCGACCTTAGCTGTTGATGATACAACGAGCCCTTCTTAAAGTCTTCTGGCCATGCAAACACCACGTGATTACATTTCTTTATTTCAACTGAGTGAAAACAATAGGTAATACCTACAAGTGGACATAGATTACAGGTACGTTCACAGTAAACTGAGAACAATTGAAGGACATAGCCTCGATTACAATAATCAAAATATAATATATTTCATAGTGCTGTCATGTGACTTGTGAGTATACTGAGACCTATATACTGTGTTTATTAGTTGTACTGTTACTTGTAGGCTGGATGTAATTGCCAGCGTCTGAGGCACGGACAGAAAGGAGCGATGAGAGTCAGACTGGCATGCTCGACGAGTACTGCATCGTCTCTACACGCAGCAATAAAATGTCCAGCCACGTTTTCGTTTTTTTTTTTTTTTTTTTGTGACTAAGTGGTGACCCTTTACTTGTATGTTGTAAATGCTATAAGTTTTGTGTCTCGCGAATTCGGGAAGTTTTATTCTGAAAACCCCTAGAATCACGTTTCAAATACACGTGCAACGTCTTGTTCTCTTCGTACACAAACGTTTGGGAACAGTTTCGCGTAAAAAAAATAACAGGAGCGACACGGTACAGCACCGCTCATGCGCCAAGAACAGACGAGTGGTGCTGAGATAAAACAATCTGAAAGAAAAGAACCCAGGTCTTCAAATGTGCTCTCTTTGCCGTGAATATCGCCTACTGTATTAAATATACAACACAAAACACCAACGGCAGCTGAGTATGCGGGATCTCTTAGTGAAGTGCAGAAATATGACCTGGCTGAAAAAAAAATACGATGCCGGGTCAGCTCGTAGGTAGGGCAAATGTATACAAAAACTATGTCATCAGTTTCAAAGATACGAGAGTTTTGCTTGTTGTTACAGCATTGTAGAAGATAAGTCGCGGGCTGAGGAGATACACTATCAGTGTGAACAATCTGTCTCAGAATTATCGCCACGTGCCTGGATCTATCATCCAGTCTTTCCTCTCGCTGACACAGCAGACACATACCGCCTACCGATACTGCTGACATCACATACCAATAATCTCAGTAACATCAACTATTCTTCCGATACTGATGAAGTTCAATGACATCGTCCTCGAGAGCTCCTGTGTAGTGCTATGAGCCAGGCTAGGATTACTGAGCACAGTGAATTCACTGGAGCTCGGAAGGGCGTGTAGCATCAGTAAAACAGACATTGGCACGAGATTCTAATCATCTATCCTCTAAAACCAAATACGTAGTGAAGTTTGGAGTTCGACCACAGAGTACGAAAGGTAACAGCGGCAAATACAGAACGATAGCATACACATTACACAGTTAGGTACATTGATCAGAGAATGTTAACATCTGACAGTCGCACTGATGACCATGTCTTGCCAGAATGCGTGTTATGTCTCCCGCCAATTGTTCTCCTCAAGACAGCAGACGTTGGCTAGTCCCGAAATCACACAGGCGCCTTCGTCACTCGTTGCCACCGACGTCGCTCGCCATCGCTCTCGCACTGTCGTCTTCCACCGATCAGCTCCCGAAATCCAGAGTCAGTACTTATAAAACTACACTAGTGACTCAGAACTGATGGAGTTTGATACAAATCCCATCATAATTCATGCTACAATTTTTATCTTTTGTGTTGCTGTCACAAGTCGTCTGCGTAATTAATAGACTTGCTCGTAGTGGAAATACAGGAGCATGTCGCCAAAGAACAGTTAGTCGTGTAGGAACATTGTGTAAAACTAGGGAACGGCATAGTTATGCACCTAGAGCAGTGTGTGAAGATACGCCTAGAGCACGGCCGTATAAGAACAGGTCTGTAAACTCGCCTATCTACCATATTGCTTGACCCCCTTGTTGTTTATCTGCAGTTTACCAAGTTACTGAGAATGTTGTGCGTATTTGGCGCTGCAATCAGGGCAGTCGGTCTCAAACTTGGCCCACTTTGTTCCAGTATTTACATTATAAAGTAAATAAATATTGCTGGAGCCATGCTTTAGGATTGCGAGCGAAGGAAGTATTTCATAAATTGATAAAAAATACGTTTTGATAAATTATTTATCTTTATAATGTAAAGACTAGAAAAAATTGGGAGCGAAGTGGGCGGAGTTTGAGCCCGACCACCCTGATTGCAGCGCCAAAGATGCACAACACTCTCGGTAACTCGGTGAACAACAACAACAACAAACAAGGGGGTCAAGCAAAATACATTGGTAGATAGGCGAGTGTCCAGACCTGTTCTTCTACGACCGTGGTCTAGAGTGTGGAGATGAGATACAACACACACCGATACTGCACTAATACTCACTGATATCAGTGGCGCCATGTTGATAGGGATCCATCTTGTCTAGGCTGTCGTCCTCCATCTTGGCAAGGTTGGTCAGCCCGTACACTAGCAGTACCTTGTTGCAGTCTGCGACAACAGAGAGCAGCATCGCTCTACCATCTATTTCACATTTCACCCCACACAACTATTCTATTCATTACTAATTTAAAAGTATCGCTATCAACGGGAAAATGTCAAAACTGCGAAAATAGAGCACTTATTTTCGCCAGTTAAAAAAAAGAAAGAAAATTATTTTTATAAGTAAGGTTGGAGTTGTCAGTAGGATATGGTTTAAGAGATTTTGGGAAATAAAAGGGTTTACAAAAACATGTTCGCTCATGATTTCTACATGGAAGACTAATTTTTATATAAAATTATTGATATTAGTATGTTAAAATTTACAAAGTTTCATGCCGTCTTTGTTATTTTTTTCTGTGCTGCATCTGTCGTAAGAAATCCTTAATCAGGCGTAAGCTACAATGGACATTATGTGATAAGAATATTGTAAACACAGACGCTGAGGGCAGACACAATGGCTGTAAGCTTAGTACTAAGAGGTATATATTATGCTTTAAGTTGTGTGGGAATTGGTGTAGATACAGTTGGCGACAAGTAGAAAAATTTATAAAACGTAATGTTTACATTTTTATATAATACTATGGTTTTTCAAACGCAACTTAAAATTTTTCGTGCATACTGTAATTATTATCACTTCTACTGTGCTAATTATGTCACTTCGTAAAACTGCAGCAGTTTACTTTCTTCACAATAAAATATGACAGTCGTTACAACTAGATACAGCACAAGCTCTTTAGGCCTATTGTCTGCGAATTAGGCCTTGTATGCGACAAGATAGTGTCACCTTCAGCAGGGTTTTGTATTGGTCAAACCTTTTACACAGTATTAGGCCTAAGCAAAAGTTAAACAAAATCCAGCTTTTCTTATGCTACAACTTGCCTCGTGTATGTGTTTATCTCACGTAAGATTACAGCTAGTCAACCTGGACAACGTGCATGTAAATCATGGGCGTCATTTCATGTTTTTCTATGGAGGGGGGGGGGGCAAGATTTTGTTTTCCGGCGACACTGACCTTGTTGCATATTTTTATTAATTAAGCATGTATAAATTAGATACTTTAATAATACAAATTCAGTTTTATGTGCTTAAGTTAACAGTATTTAAAATTAAAAATACAAAAAATATATTTATACACATAAAATTCTAAATCCAGGGGGGGAGCAATTATTCCCCCCCCCCCTGTGGCCCCAAATGGCGACCCTGATGTTAATACTTGTATTTCATACTGAGGTGTGAATTCTTGTGTCCACTGTAACCTAGGCTTGACGAATATTTGCTCATGACTATACATAAAGATGGTTACACTGCATGGCCAGGGTGGGGATAGGGGAGGGGGCATAACAACCATTAAAAGTTTACCCCATTCTGAGGGGGAAAACACGCTTCACTACTGAAACTCCCACACATACAAAACATAAAAATCATGTTCGACAAATATTGTTAGTTCTATCAGCAATATTTACTCAATTTTTTACACGACAAACTATGTATATATTTTTTTATTTCCCGTTAGGTGTCAATTCTCTACATCTACATGTTATCATTACCAACTATCTTCTCTAATTCAATTTTTTCTTACAATTCTTACAACAATAAATTTTCGTTGTTGATTACGAAACAAAAAAAGTCACCAGAAATAATATCTAAAGCCTCGTCCTCACGTCCACAGTGCATTCAGAACCTAAAACAAACAGCCAATCAGAAGGCTTAATTTTTTTCCCGGACAAGACGTACGGGAAAAGCCGCGCTCATCCTAATTTGTCCACTCCCATATAAGGATACATAAACATGCGCACTGAATCATGGGCTTGCTGACATTCTCAACTCCCCACTATGTTGACGTGTGAAAGAGGCTTAAGGTTATTCTATTACCAAACATTAAGTTTCAAAGATTATTCATTGAGTGGTTCGCATCATCAAAGGATATACGACAAAATAATAAAACCAACTGAGATTTTTATTTTTATTTTTTTTTATTTTACATTTTTTGAACATAATTATTACAATTTTGGCGTTCAGTGTTATGGAATGCCAAAAAAAAAAAATGAGTACACATGGCGTACCGTGACCCTGGTTCAAGTGTATCTTGAAGTCATAGCAACTCCATGGAGATATTTGTCAGGAATCGAGAGATTCTTTTCTTTTGTTTTCAACAAGTGTTAAAGTGCTGTATTTTTTAAGTTCGGAATTTATTATAAAGTTTGAAAAATAAGTACGGTACACGCAAATTCCCTTCACGAATTTTCATGAAACTTTTGTAATTGTGCACAGGTAATTTTAACAACCATTGTATATTACATATTAATATTGCAATATGAAATTTATTGGCATACTGTTAAGTGTACAAATGTTTTCTTTAAAAAAATTATGTAGCTCGTATCGTTGTACTTTACTCACGAAAGTATTGGATAAAACTTCACAAACGAATAAAATATACAGGAATTCTATAAAATAGTATTTTGGCTACTTGAACGCCCTTGACAATTTGGGCAGTATTGAATAAAAGTAGGAGGTATTGTTAATTGAGAGCGGAACATAATGAATGGTTGGCGTGAGGTGGAGACAGCTCACTCACCTGGCATACTGAGGCTGTCACAGTAGTCTTGAACCTGCTTCACGAACATGTTGAACAAGTGGCTCATCTGTAACAACAACAACTCTCGTCAACATAGGCGCTCAACAATGCCCGCGGCTACGTCGCATGCATGGCTAGGCTGAGCACTTTCCAACACTTACAATAACGTCTTTATTGGGGCCATACAAGTTCAAGTTTTATGAAATGTTTACACTAGTTTCTCGTCACATGGACGTTTCCCTATTAAACATAGTAAAGATGGAGGCATAACGACTCACAGAAAATTGTAACCAGTGCTCAGGTTATCTTGAACAACCTATACATAGTGCGCTGCCATGTGACGTCTATGCTACAGTTATACCCGCCGTACGGTAAGTTGATACTTTTAGAAACGAGCTGTTGAAAATAATTACTAGGAATACTTCCGTTATTACCATACAATTATGTAAGCAAATTGAAAAGCAATACGGCGAGATAGATAAATACATTTATTTGTTATTGTTACGCATCCGCGAGTACGAAAATAGTTCGTAATAATTATTTTAAAAGTGAGTTAAACACGTCTGTTATACTATAGTTGAAGGATGGTTGGGTTGGCATTCATGTCGTAGAAACAGTTATTCTGTATATTATGAACAGCGACTAAAATATTGAAAATATTTTAATGGTGTATAGTGTGTTCATTCTCAGGAAATGAGATAAAATGTATATTTACATGCAGCATATACAGTATTACAATATGTGTGAGGTGACGTAGTTAGTGGGCGGATGAACAATGTACAGTGGCTTGCAGTGCAGCCTTCAGCCGGCTATGTTATTGCTGATGTTTGTTGGAAGGATACATAGTTGGTGTGAGAACAGATCCAAGCTAGATGCTGGACTTATCAAGTTACCGCGCGGCGGGTATAGTCAAAGTTTTTCCAGTTACACTCGATCACTAGACGTTAAGTTAATTCAACTACATGGTAGGAATATAGTCAAATATATGTTATGGACGCGTTTGACAAGCAACAATAATTCCCGCCTCTGCAGTCGGGCAAAGGGGCTAACGAAATGAGAGACGGTAATAGAATTAATACTAGTTAGGCTATATGGATGTCGTTATGCATAAAGTGACAATGCGTCAATTGTTACTTATTAATAGCATATGCTTAAAATGTATCAAATTTGGAATAACATTACAAAAAGTATTTCAGTTCTACAAAGGCAACCTTTACAATATCATTATACAGGAACAGAATACTTTTTAAGACTGCTTTGAAGCCGAGAAATATTTAATACGTTACAGACAATTAGCGCAGTCAGTTCGCTTAATTTAAACTTTTACTGAAAACTAATTTCAACTTTCAAATTTTATTAGAAAATAATAATAGTAATTATTATGTGTAAGCGTATATATATAACTTTGATACAATTAGAGGCAATAATTGTTGACAAAAGATTGTTGTACCAACTTGTTGCAGTGTCTTATACACATCTGCAGCTGTGCTTCGTGGTTATTATATATCGTGAATACGTGCAGAGGCGTCACTCGCTTATTTACCTGTGCCAATCAGGATAACATTACTAAGACACCACACATCTGTGGTAGCGGGTAGGATACATGGACGTTGAGAGTTGGAAACAACCACATCTGCACGAAGCAGAGTGGCATATGTGAACGAGGCATTGACACAGATTGGTGCAAAATTCTTTTCAGCAAAAACCGTGGCTCTGGATTATAACATTACTGAACTGGGTCACGCACGTGTGATAACGTGTATAAAGACATATCGTTCGTTAACCTATCGCATCGTTGTCAGTTCGATATCGAGGCTCGTAAAACGATCAAACACACGCAGGCAATATAGCTTGGTTCACTCTCTGGACACAAGCTGAATTAACTCTGATCAGTTTTAAAGGAATGCAATTTGAAATGCTACTCTGCCCAGGCCAGATAAACGCCTATAGTATATTCCACGATCTAGTAAACTTGTTTGGTAGCTATACCGGTATAGTTGGTTATCTATGTCATGATGTGGCCGTCACATGGTTGCCAGCGTTCTTTTTCTCTCAGCATATATGCACCCTCGCTCGCATTTGCACAGCTGATACATGTATTAGATATGATGTCATACAATGACATGGACAGCAGGCCGCTGAATGTCTCGATGTCGGCGACACAGTGACTTGCCCCTAGGGCACGGCCGTAGAAGAATAGGTCTCTGGACACTCGCCTATCTAACAATGTATTTTGCTTGACCCCCTTGTTGTTTGGCTGTAGTTCGTCAAGTTACCGAGAATGTCGTACTTTTTGGCGCTGTTTTCCGGGCGGTCGGACTCAAACTCCATTCACTTTTTTCCATTGTTAAATTTATAAAGTAAATAAAGATTGCTGGAGCTTTTTCTTAAATTTGTGAGCGAAGAAATTATTTCATAAATTGATAAAAAAAATACGTCTTGATAAGTTGTTTATCTTAGCGGAAAGGAAGTGGGCGGAGTTTAGTCCGACCGCCGTAACATCAGCGCCAATAAAACACAATATTCTCGGTAACTTGGTGAACTACAGCCAAACAACAAGGGGGTCAAATATCCAGGCGAGTGTCCTCTTCTACGACCGTGCCCTAGGGGCTAGGATGAAGCATAATGCGCGCACTTAGACGCTCCTGTAGTTACTAAACGAGTCACCCGCCCTCCCTCCCCCTGGATGACACCACACATAATGCAGCTAATGGCGTGGCGGGATGCTGTCCTGGTGAAGTACAGAAAATCAAATAAATTAAAAACTGATGTTGGCACTGAAAAACTTTATAATGAATACAAAACTCTAAGAAATAAATGCAGCCAGCAAATTCGTAA
>PNEQ01045162.1:0-21767 GCA_003012365.1 Medauroidea extradentata
GAACTTGGAGGAGGACTGAGAGGGGAAAGCAGTCCATGTTGGTGAGGACGGTGAGGGAGTGGAATGCGCTGCGGGAGGATATAGTTACAGCGAGGAGTGTAGGTCAGTTCAGGGGGCGATTACTAAGGGGTAAGGATTGAAGGAATAGCGACTTGCCACCGGGCGTCAGCTCAATCGCAAGTATTATTATTATTATTTCGGCGTATTTTGATGGTGTCGGAGGTGTGCAATGTCTCTACTGTAGTTATTAATGCAATGTTCAGAATGTAGTGGATCGGTGTGTATACTGTCGTACAACTCTATTTATTCGTGCAATAAAAATGTAACCTACTTTACCTGTAAAAAAATCTTAAATTGTAAGGCCAAATATCAGAAACTGTCTTTTTGTTCACCAGTAATTTAATTGTTACTGCCAACTCAATGCTTCTTAGTTAAAAGTACAGGTGACAGCATAAAGCAATAACATACATGCATAATTCAGCCAAATATGGAATAGGGAAGAGAAATTGAACAAGATAACTAATGAAAACATCAATTACAATTCGGTGGCCACCCAGTGGCAAGTCCATCTGACCCTATCACTTACTTATTTTTTTATAAGTGTTTCGTAGATCCCATGTTGAGCATTTGCTCAGGATATGAAACTTGTTCACTTCCCAGCTCCCAGGTCCTTAAAATTTGTATCCCATAAAAAAATTAATGCATACTGTCAGTGGCGAGATTACTCTTACCTGCCCCTATAAAATACTATTTCTAAAATTTCCAGCCCTTTTCAATCATCTATTCACACTATTAAACATTCAATTCTGGTATGCATTGGAAATATGAGGAGGCTAATAAAACTAAAAAAATAACAAACCAATATCTTCATTCAAAGATGTACACAAAAAGAACTGATAGATGTAATAAACTACAATATACTGTACTTTATAAGCCTACACTGCTACGTTCTCCTCCAAACCCTTTCAATCTTCTCACGGTTGTTTCCCTTCCCCCTGTACCCTCTCTTAGTCAGGTAACAATTAACCCTGTCCATCCCTCTCAATTCCTAATAATAATAATTATTATACATTTTACACTCACAATTGGGCTAAAGCCCGGCGGTGATCAGATTACTCCCCATCCTCCAGTCCCCTCCTAAACATTCCAACCTCCTTCACAGCCACAAACTCTTCCCGCAGTGCATTCCACTCCCTTACCAGCATTGACTGTCAACCCCACTCCGTTCTTCACACCCTCTGCATTTTTCTACTTTTGCTACAATTTCCCTTAGTTTGCAGGCCAGGCTGCCCCATCTTCCCTCCCTGTTTATCACCCCAGGCCTTAAGTTTTTTTCCTCCTCACCAGACTGACCCTGCCTCTTCCATTTATTTATCACCCACCTCACTGCCCTTCTATAGCTCTAGCTACGCCTACTTCTCCTCATCAACTGCATGAACCAGATCCTTTAACAAACCTACTAAGTGTTTACATCCTGAACTGTTTTTCAGTTCTCAATGTGCTCTATTCCAGTTCCTTCATAATTACAGATAGTGTATAGTTACCTTCTTCTCTACCCTGCCCCTGCGTTCTCTACCACATACCATTCAATATTTTGTTGAGCTTCTTTGCACCTACTCTTCCACGTACAGATCACACACTCCTGCCACATGTTCAAGCATTGGCTGTACCATAATGCAGTACCGTAAAACTGGGTGAATAGGAACAAAATTAAAAACATCTTCCTAGCTTACACTTTTTTCTCAAATAAAATTTTGCTACATTTTAAGTTCTCTTCATGACGTAACATTTTGCTCTGAAGTTGTTTTTATTCGCCCTATTTACAGTACAATTTTTCCTTTATCTCACAGTTCAGTGCCCACTTTGCAGCACAACCGTAGGTACATATATTGTCTGTTCACTGTTACCAACTCAACCAGTCAAATCCAATGCATCAAATACTTCCAAAGAATAGACTGTTTACCCTACTCAGTTTTCCTCCACACACACGCTACAATTCTCTACATAGCTGCAAAAATATAATTTCTTTAATAACTATTTCAACTACGTGTATGGAAGGTACAAAGTTGAAACTCAGAAATCTGCAACAAATTGTAACCATTAAAAAAATTAGCCAAACAATAATCTCAAGTTTTCAAATTTTCCTTGGAGCAGTAATGCACTTACCTGTTATTTTGTGTCATCACAAACTGAAAAAATTACCATACCTACACTCACCAGATAGACAGTTGTACTCGCAAGGTGTGTGCAGTAATACTAGGTACTGTATGTGTTCTAGTGAGCGTCAACTAGGAAACAACATTTATATGAGAAGAACGTTATAGTGGAACACTGAATGCATCAATGAAATTAATGATTTCAACAGTATTTATTTTTTTTTTAAATTTGTAGGCATTAACTTGCGTGTTAGGATTATTGAACTGAATGGTTTAAAAATAAGTTAAATTTATTTTAATCAACATGTGCACATAGCTCATAAACAGTTTACATTGTAATTCAAACTGAAGGATAACAGAACCTATTTCGTAACACAGTAGCACAAGCATCACATGTGAGCAAGAATACATATGCCTCATAAATCTAGTTCAGACTTTTGACTGCTGCACTACACACTTGGCAATGATGCTTGTTAGATAGCTGAATGTGCATATTTAAATTATTTTGGACACTACTTTCATTGGAACACTGCAATTATTTACTTTTGCACACCTATACAAAGTGTGTGCCAGTTACACATTTCCTAAGGATACAGTAAGCACCCCAAGTTCAGACACACAAAATTGAATTAAATTTTTTTTGCATTCTTTACTATTCACGTATCGTAACTGTGATGAGGCAGTTTTCAGTAACAATCACATAAGAAACTTTACTTACACCCAGTTTTTTTTCTAAAACTCTTTATAACATAAATTGGCAGTGTAATGGGATGAACAGTGTTAAATTCTAAGATCTTATAGTGTCAGAGGAATTCTCATTTCTGACCTTTTGGATTGGTAGAAACCAGATGAGAAAGTCTGTCTTGGAAAAATAGCACACAATACCTATACAGTATTAGGTTATCTGTTTACTGTAAATTTTTGAAGAAGACACTCACATCAGCAACAGTAATGTACAGACATTTTTCCTGAACACAAAACGAAAAACAACCTTGGAGCTGCAGCTCTTACCTTGAAAACAATGGTTCAGTGTCTCTCAGTTCCACAATGTAGGCCTACTTGGATGAACAATAATGTCACATGGTTTTTGGTCTCAAAAAAATAACACATTAATTTCACAATCGAGGGAGATAAATTTTAAAGCATTTATTGAAACACAATTGTAAATGTACAGTTCAGGCATATTAAAATCAGTAGCCCATATCATAATACCACACAAACATGCTGAAAATGTTTATGACAAAGTAGATGAGTATTTCTTAATACCGTAATTTAATATTTATTTTACCACGTGGTGGCGTAAATGTTCAAATATATCTATAAAACCAGCAACACAATATAATTTTAGATGTGTCAAATTTATTTACTCAGTAATGACAACTGCTAGGTAATGAAGACAAAATCTAGTATTTTATATATTTTTCTCAAAAATTTACTATTGAGTTTTGTATTCCTGTAACAAGTTGGGAAATTCCACCCTTCCAAATGCAAACTCATTCAATTTACACAAAACTTGACTTATATCTTGATGCAAAATAAAAAAGAAGAAAAAAACATTGGAACTAAAGTAAGCTAAACTAAGTACTGAGGCCTACTTATGTGCTGCATTTCGACGATAACTTATAATGCAGTGGTAGGAAACACAGCCATCTTCACAATATTCCACTCACTCAACTAATCTTGAACAACTTCACAGAATCAGTCTGAGCACTTTGCAAACAACCTTGTCCACCACATACTCTCACAATTCCACGACAACTGGTGACACGCCATCTTCAGGAAGTTGCAGTTCAGAACTAATTGTTGACAGTGGTAGCACAACTGCTGAGTCTCTGGTTACCATCCTCAAGAAATAATACTTGTTGCTGTCTTGTAAACCAAATGGTACGCCATAAGGGTATGGGAAATACTGACAGTGGTTTTCCTGAAACAGTAAAAAATTATCTTTGTAAAACAATAGACAACATTGTTTTGGATGTGTTACAGAAATAATAAGATTTTTTTTAGCTAACAAAAGCTGTGATCACATCAAACCACCTACCAATCCCTTCCTTTACCTTCTAACCACCCTCACTTGCTACTCCTACAGCAAATTCCACTCCCTTACCAACCTAAGCATAAACTAGTACCCGCTCTGTTCTGCTCTGAACCTTTTCACTGTTATTCCCTATTCTCCTACTCTACCTTAGTTAATAGGTAGCCTAACATACCCTAACCTCTCTCTCAGTTTACCACTCTGTACATGCTGACCAGCTTTACCACTCCTCTCCTTTCGAAAAATGAGTTCCACTCCAGTTCCTTCAACATCATTGATGGCCAAATGTTCCCTTCACCCTCACTAGCCTGCCCTTGTCTTCTCCATTTAACCTTCACCCACCCTGCTACCCATTGCTGTATCTGATCCTTTAACTTACTATAAGTTAGTTCTTTTTGAAACACTAACATAACTGAACTCATAAACCTGTAACTTACATCAACACAATTTTGAAAACTGTCTCCTTCAGTTGTATTCAGTTTCCCTTCTTTGACAAATTTTAAAAACTATTTATATTTTTTAGATGTGCCTACTCATTACTAGATTTTTATTTATCTTCCCACTACGACTTGACTGAATGTAGGTAGGCACCCACAAAATTAGGCTAGTGAATTTCAGGACTGATCTGTTTGTGTCGAATCTTAACACTATGTAAAGTTTATTTGCTTCTAAAAAAAGTGTTTCGCAACAGTCACATACATAACTAAAAGATAAAAAGTACATGACTTACCTGATATAAAACTGTTGGTGCAAACTTTCGTATGTAGGCTTCTTCAGTTTGCCGACACACTAGAAATGTTGCTTCGAGTGTCTTCTATTCAGAAGCTATTTGTTTGCTTTTAAACACAACGAAACAAATCGAAAATATTGATTCCCGTCTCTATCACATAATATTTTATAAGACACACGAGTATAAATTTAAGTGAAGTCGGTAAAAACACTTGTCACTTCTCATTTGCACTACTCCAATAACTACCACAGAATTATGTCGTATTATATTACGATTTATGTAATTATCACGCAAATACACGCAAGTTGATTTAGTTGATAGCTGCATAAAGCTCTCGTGCTAAAAGTTAAAAATATTTCATTAAATGCCACGCCCACAAACGCAACTTCATATGTAAACACAACCCAGTATAAACAACGAATTGAATCATGGGTACACCGAAGATCTGTATACGCATGAACGGTCATCTGTACTGTCTGTTCTGTATGTTCTGGACTATCTGTGGACGTGTGAATCCGGCTTAAGGTCTCTGTCGTTGCTTTTCTGGCGCCTGAGATGGTAGCGCTTATGTAGACCCTAACTTTTTGTTTAGGAATACCGGCCTAAAATATGAAAGAAATTACGTTACTTTGTTGGCCAGAAAAATACAAGGGAGGGAACGTGGCTCTCCAAGAACAGCCGGCTTGCTCTTCAAACTGTGTTCACAAGTTCAGCGAGTGGCTCAACTGCTAACGTCCCCGTAGTCCATTTCACAAGCTATTCCTATTTGTCTTGTCGCTAAACACTCTACTATAGGTACACTTTTATAAAAATAATAAAAAATAAAAACAGGGTTAAGCACTACACCGAGTTTACACACAGCTGTTGGAGGTTGGCCGGGGGGCTGTCTGCCGCACGGACGTGGCAACGGGATGTGGGTTTAAAAGTGTAGAGGAGGTACAACGGCATTGTAAACAATTGTATCAAATGTGTTGATTTCGCACATAGCTGTGTTGAAAAGTTTTAGTTTTATTAGAAATAAATTACTTTAAACAGTTTGTAGATAATGTTCATGTGTGTTTAAAATATTTACAGAAGATTGTTGTAAATTCGGTTACCCCACTCAGTATTACAACTTACAAGATGTAGAAAATAGGGTACATAGTTGGTAGGACAGAAAGTATCAGAGTGCTAGTCATTATTGCAAAGAACAACCACGTAACCACCTCATAAACGTACCGTCAAGAATACAAATGAAAAAGGTAAGTTAAGTTCAATTTATTGTACGCTGTTAACTTATCTATGTAACTGTTCAAGCCAGCTTATGAGAACGAAATAATCGTCTTGTAGGTATAAACAACTTTGGTTCGGTTCTGCTAGATGTCATCAGTACACATTAAATTTGAATTCCGATTTGATAAATATGCAGTGATGGGTTTTGCTTATACTGTATCATTTATAACAGTCACCGGTCTCATTCAAATGACAGGCGAGTGGAAGTGAGTGGTAAGGTAGTAAGGTTTTATCGGTATGTGGATAATTGTGTGTATTCGGAGATAGGTGAGGGAATCAGTTTGCAAGTAAACATTGATTGAGTACTCGAATAGACAGAAAATAATTAAATTAGGCATAATGTCAAGAAGATAAAGGCGGTAATATTCACTAGAGGATAAATAGCAGGCTCATGTATAAATGGAGTGAGTAGGAGGTGTGGGAGGTGACAGAATACAAGCCCATATAACAAATGAATCTGGGCTATATCAGGCATCAGGGATAGGCAAATATACATTCATTCATATCTGGCACAGATCAGTCCCAGATATGGCACATTTCAGACATAAGGGAGTGCGTAGGAATAGTGTTATAGGAAGACCTAGGGTGGAAAGGTGGTTTTATAAAGGGAGCTGGGCTCTGGGAATGTTAGGAAGTGTCCTGAATGGAGTCAGTGGTGGGGTAAAGGAGAAAGCATTCATACTCCTCAATGGCACGTCTAGTGCTGGACAACACAGTTGCAGAGCAGGATCTTTACAAGGAAGGATAGGTACAGGAGCTGGAGAGGGTTCACCGGAGGGTGGAAAGGACGAGAATATGAGGATAAGGGAAACTATAGGCCATCAGTGATGACGATAGAAACAGGTTAGTAGAGGAGTTAGGTTGTGCCTGAATCTCACAGACACAATTGTACAATAACAAAATGGCAGTGAATCTAGGGTGAGCAAACGATCCCATGCCGAGGCAGAATTTCTAACTAGAACACCACACAATCCAATAAGGTGATGTCACTGCTCACACAGGGACAGGGTAGTTGTCACTCTACGAATACTTAAGGTAAATTCATACAGAATTCAATCAAACAGGTATTATTAATGATAAATTACTAGGTGTTACCAGATACAGCAAACAGTAGTCCAAAACACTTAACATTTACCAAATTTGATAAGCAATGCGAAAATACATAGCATACTGAAAGTGTTTAATGGGGTGTCGATCCTCTCGCGGCCGAAACGGCACCACATAACCGGAAACGAGACAGAAACTAAATGAACAGACTAAATGCAAAAGCAAAATTGAAACAAATAACCAAGCAAAAGGCTTACCAGATTAATTATGAGTAGTCACGGGTGCCGCGTTGGCCACGAGAAGATCTGGAGTACATAGCAAGGTTGCGAGCAGAGGCAGAGTGCCTCGAGGCAACCAGGAACAGCGCGACGTAGACTGCCGGTAGGAGGGAAAGGAAAGGGAAGGCACAAAGATGGCTGAGACTGGCCGAAGCTTGTAGAACGAACGACTGCGAGATAGGTGGGGAGATGAGTTCATTGCGGGGCTCAAACGGCGCATAAATCAGAGTCTCAAGATCTTCTATACAGTAGCATTTCATACCAGCATTATCTCATATCACCAGGTTCATGCAAAACAACGTAAGGGTGAGCTAGCCCAGCTCAACTCCCCCGGACAAAATATTGCAAAAGGGACTCACAGAAACTCAGGCCATGCCGCTTGCCACACACAGGGAACTAATCAGGGAGGTTCAACATCACAAAGACCTGGTTCATGCTTTCGGGAAGAAAGCACGGTTACCAGCCTCAACGCCAGTTCGATGTCCTCCACCAAAATTCCTGATGAGTTAACACCAGCCCGTGCCTCAGGGATGTAGGGAGAGAATCGGATCCAGGCACACGTAACAAAATCAAAGTAATTAGTATCAACAGACCATACAAGCACAATGCCCATTAAAATACTGCCAAAAAAGGAATACAAGATTAAAATAACACAGTGATATGACTTTAAGGGTTATTGATCCCTGTCAGATCGGTTTTACGGTTTTCCTTATCAATCAGGAAATAGACACATTGTTTTACTTTTTTCACACTGACAAGGCATAGTTTACTGTTTCATTCACTTTTTGGAATCCATATGGCATTGTTTCTGTTAATGTTGCGGCCTCTGTAGTCGCTCTAGTAAATAAAGCAATTTTTCCTTTTCGGCTGTTTCCCGTTGCAAAATAATGAATATATTATGGTTCCAGCAATTATAGAAAATCGATTAAGTTTGTATCTATGCTGTGTCATGACAAAAATTTTGATATGTCGACTGGAACAGAAGTTATCAAGAAGAAGCAGATAAATCCAAGGTGGTAGGGATCAATACCCCTTAAGTGTTAGATTCAAATAAATACATAAAATACACTTCAACACACCGTACAATAAATTAATAAAATTACCATTTGATACAACAAATTTAACAAAATATTTTCACAACAATCTATGTTACACTGTATGAAAAATCGCAAACTTCACACATAGCATACAACTATAAAATCAAATACAATATGACTTAATCATTGTCAAGTCGCTCTTAGCGAGGAATGATTACAGGCACAATGTAGACATAATGAATATAATCATAAATTATGAACACATGAATAAATACATAAAGATCTTCTTAAAATACAGAACCTAACCTGTACTAATGTGCACCTTAATAATATGATAAGCCTAATAGTAAGCAGAATACACACTCCAGAGGGACACAAGCAAACACTACAAAACACAGACGACCAGTCGTAACTAAACACACACCATGCTTCTACAAACAAACACCAATCCACGACACAACACAGAAACACTATACACACAAAACACAAGAACAACACTCTACCTCGCTACCCAAACATCCAGGATTCATGACACCCAGGATAACTAAACAGGGAAAATGGAATTAGAGGGGCAGGCCCTGCCCCTCCACTGCCGAAAACCTCTGCTGTGAGATGACGTCGATGGTGGGAGCGACGCCTCCTGCATTTCAATCAACCTGAAACACAAAATTTTGCCAAGAATTTATCGTCTGTACTGTCCACTGCGTGATTCAAATGACTCACATGAGCCTTTCGAACAATACATATGTCCGGTGTTCGGATCCGCCAGAAGCACTGTGTTAGGACCGAGTAATTTAGTGACATCAACAGAGCCAACAAAATAGGTGAAGAGTTTACTGCCACGATTGTCAGGACGGGATGGAAGGCAGAAGGATTTGCACCGTTTGGGGTCCTACAGCGCTATCGTCTGCGGTGCACTGTGGACCACGTGACTATTTGATGGCTCGGAAGGTTGTTGTTTAGTATCGCTATATTTCCTTGCTCTTACTCTATGCTTCCCCTTCTCCTCTTCCCTGCGCAGGCGTGTTAGCTAGACTCTAGCCAGGTTGAACTAGGTTCTTGCGTGGGCCGTCAGCTCACTTTCCTTTCTCTTCTGGACGTGGGCACTGATAATGTAAGTACTTCCGAGCTCCTAGTGTAGTGTGATAGGGTAGGTTGGGGACTTGTCACCCCATGGCGAGCAAGGCGGCTGCCGTCATGTGTTGTGTTTAAATTAGTTTAACTCTTGTTATAATGTTTTTTCTAAATTCCTTTTTCGGTCACCGTCTGATGAAAAATTCTCTCTCGGGCTTGAAATGTTTTTTGTAGGGTTTGCTATTATTCTTTGCTATTTGACTTTTCCACATGGTATTTAATAGCTGTTGTGATTATTTGTTGCTTGATTGCCCGATGGCTTTTTCCACACATGTGTGTTGCTTTGTTAACTTCTAGCTTTGTAACACCAGATTTTTACATTATGGAGCCCGTGGAAGTAACTACCTTTGTGATGGCACGTTTGGTGTGAAATCTAACTTGCCCAGATATTTTCTTTTTTCAGGCGATATACTTTGTGATCCTTGTAAAACTGATTAATATATTTTGTAAATTTTTTAAATAATAATTTTCCATCTCACAGATGCTAGTAATGTCCACTCTGTGGACACATATTTGGATTTTCCATTTGTTTAAATGGCCAACTTTGTAACTCGTGATTAGTAAAACTTGCTTGTTTATACATTTGTTTCAATTTGTAATATTTTTTATAGTCCGCAACATGTGGTATGTTACAAATTTCAGTGCTACAACTCTGCTACCTGCCACTTTATTTTTCATGTGTACTATGGCCGTCAACGTTTCGTTCGTTTACGGACTTCCTAAGGCTGACCTTGAGGCATTTCTCCAAGATTGCGAGGTTCAGTATGACGTGGGTTCGACGGTTGCACAGTTACTGCATCTTGCAGTCGATTTTCTTCGCAGTGAACGGGGCGAAACGTCCAGCTTACGTCCGCCAAGTTCCATGAAAGCACCAAGGGGTCTATTCACTAACTTTTAAGGTAACTGTAACTTGAGAGTTACAGCCAATCACCTTAACATTTTCCGTAAATTTTCCCGTAGCGATTCAGTAAGCATTTTGCTTACTTTAACTTGAAAGTGAGCGACTGTAAGTTAACAGATGGGTTCTAGGGTGGTGTTAACTTACTGGCTTGCTATAACTTGTTTACAAATGTGTAAAAATTCATGGCGGATTAGTGACGTTAGAACATTTCATAGTCCGAAACGACGATAGTGAAATTAATTTATGTTGGATTTGCGAAAAATCCACCGTAACTTAAATCATTATTATTTTAGATGGAAAAACCATACAGCTCGTGTGTATATTCGTCTTAATAAAATATTCGTACAGGGAACAGTATCTGCCGAGTGACGAGTAGTATTTTTTATGTAATTATCGGTGTTGCATATTCAAGATGATAATTAATGACCAAACGCGAGCTGTTTATAATTAATAAGTGTCTGTGTTTTAAGCAAAGAGTTTGTTGTTCAAATTGTGTGTGGAAACATATTGACGCGGGTCATTCCGCAACTCCCTCTCTCTGAGCCCGTCGTGCGCATCAAGCTACCATTACGGGACGGGCCGAGCGCCCGTACAGCCACGACATGTGGGAAAGCACCCGGCCACGTGGGCACACGAGGTAGCGGCGTCCAGACGCCGCCCCTGCGACCCCGGGTGCCACCAGTGTGTGCGTCGGCCCCAAAGAACTGCCATTAAATGGTAGGAATGTGCCCCCTTGACGAGAAGCGACGCAAATTAACGTTAAAGTTAAACACTTCGTAATAGCACTCCCGTGCTTGCTTCGTCAATGGGAGTTACGCCATTTAGCAGGCAGTAATATACAAAGGCCAAGGCACTGTCGTAGAAGAACAGGTCTGGACACTCGCCTGGAAACTTGACCCTCTTGTTGTTTGGCTGTAGTTCACCAAGTTACCGAGAATATTGTCTTTTATTGGCGCTGATGTTACGGCGGTCGGACTAAACTCCGCCCACTTCCTTTCCGCTAAGATAAACAATTTATCAAAATGTATTTTTTATCAATTTATGAAATACTTTTTTCGCTCATAAATTTTAGAAAAGGCTCCAGCAATCTTTATTTACTTTATAAATTTAACAATGGAAAAAAGTGGACGGAGTTTGAGTCCGACCGCCCGGTTTACAGCGCCAAAAAGTACGACATTCTCGCCCTCGGTAACTTGACGAACTACAGCCAAACAACAAGGGGGTCAAGCAAAATACATTGTTAGATAGGCGAGTGTCCAGACCTGTTCTTCTACGACCGTGGGCCAGGGGTAAGTGTGTTCCATGTGTACTATGTTTCTTTTAAGCCTTTTCGTATTTAACCTTAAACCCAGTAATACACCCTTGCGCCTCGCGGCAAGTTGGGCTCGCCCGCGCAGCCAACTTCACTGCCCAAATATCTGCACGTGTTCTCCCCCAAACATTTTCATGTTTTAGTTAATCAGTAATTACCAGTGTTGTGTCATAATTGTTATTATAGAATTATCGTAAAAATTCAGTGTCTAATTCCTTAAGTGTCTTGTGGTTCAAAATTTTACGTAACTTTAATTTATGTAAACTCTCTATAAACTAGCCAGTTATTCAAATTTGGGACTCTAACCCTCAAGCTGTGTTATTGTGAGTGTTTTGGGCCTTTGCCCTTGTTTAATTGAGTGATTTTGTGTTTTTCGGCGAGTGCTTCACTCGCTTTCGCGGCACGACGTCATACATGCGGGAAGGACTCGCCAGTTGGCATTACGCGGTTTGACGGGGACGGTCGACGTGCTCGTCACTCCGGGCCCTTCAAGACTTTGTGTTAATCAGTAGCGTATCAATAGTCATATTTTCATCTGGAACATTTTATTTAACTTTGCTGGCCCGGAGGTGTACCGTTCACCCCTGCAACTCGCAGCCCAGGGGCGTGACTTAAAGTCTATTTTTCGCCCGCGCTGTGAATTTTCACTTTACAGCATCGCCCACCGACCGGGCTTAGGGCCGGATCCGCATATTGCGCCACCAGTGTGTGTATTATTGGAGCATGGTGCTTTTCTAATAAATACGTTTCCAACTACAGGTTCGTATTTATTGCTTGCCGCTTCACAGCCATCAGGGCGCGGGACCCTTCAACCCGCATTCCAGTGCTATACCTACAGTGTGTTTTACATGTGTACTTTTCTACCTTAGTGCTACGGGCATGGGGAACGCCATAAGATTCCCCTGCGTAAGTAACTTAGTGACGTAGAGTGGGGAGTATTCTTGCAACGCCACGGCCGTCGGCCACGTGGCCCTGAAACCTAAAGTCTCTGCTCTCATGAGTGCCCGTTCTCTCTTAACGGGCTGGCACACCGGGCAAACAACACCTAATCACGACCCCCGCTCACGTCAATATTGTGTGTAAGACAGGCTTGCTTGAATACTCTTGTATGTGTCTTTTCTTTTTTTCAAATAGCTGCTGCATAAAATAAATGTGTTTTGTTGAGCTTTTAAGTTACGCGTCCCAAATAAACCATTATGATTAAAATCAGTGCGGTATTCGAGCTAGGTTGTATTTTAGAAAATTGCACATTAGTACAGTAACTTAGGCCTAGACCCTCGGAGAAAACACTTTGCAGTTGTTTTCATATTGCTGCAGTTAAACATTTTTTTTTGTTTGAGGAATTGAATTCTTTCTATCCAACTAATTACCCACAGAACTAACTTGAGCCAGCCGTCACATTTCAATATACAGATGTCACAAAGTCACCCCTGCTTACAGTAAGTTATATGTAAAAATTCATACCAAATAAAATTTACACCCTCTGTAAAACAGCATTATCATGACTGTGTAAACTATTTTTAGTAATAATAATAACCTTGCAATTGGGCTGATGCCTGCAGACAACTACTTAACCTCTCAATTGTTTTCCCTCAACAAGTGCTTCGTGAACTTCCACACTTACCTACCTGTCACCAAATCTTCCTGCAACACAATCCACTACCTAACTGTTCTCATTAATACAGACTGCCCTCCCTGCTTTGTCCTTCGCCAAGTTCTCTGAATCCAACCACTGTTTTTTACGTAGCTCTGTACGCACCTTTAAATAAATTTGTATTTAGGCTAACTCACCCCTTCCCCCTCCATTCATCACCCTATACGTTCTGACCAGTCTCTCCACCTTTCTTCTTTCCTTTAGGGAATGCCAACCCATCTCCATCATTAATGAAGGCCTGAAGTATCTTTCATCCTTTCCATCCTGCCCCACTCTTCTCCACCTGCCTTTCACCCACTGTGCTGCTCACCTCTGCACCCCTTCCGGCTCCTGTATCTCCTGCTCTACATAGGGGTCCCAGACCTCTGCTGCATATTTTAATATTGGTCTAACCATGGTATTATATGCCTTTTCCGTTACTTCAGGGTTGACTTCCTTCAGTACTCTACTCTACCAAACATTGGGCGTCTTGAGGGGCACGCGCACAGTGCTGCAGCGGAGGTTCAATGCTGCTGGCTGATCAGCAACCACAATGAGATCCAGTGCACTTTATGAATGAACCATTGACTTTTAAAAATTCAAGTAGGACTAAGCCTGCCGTACACTCATAACAGCAGTGGATCTTGGAACGAAATGTTAAGCTAAGCTGCTGTAATTGATTGTGGTATTGCTTTGCGATATGTAATGGTGAGGGGAGAGGATGCGGTGTGTTCAGTGATTACAAAAAAGTGTAAATATGTATCATGTATTTAAAAATATCATTTACGTAGGCCTATAGTTTCTTAAAAGTATTTCCGTTATGAGGCAGTAAGTTAACAGGCTATTTTGAAAGGGTATGCAAGCCATAACTTAGGTAGAGTAAATGAATTGTACTGAAAGACTCAGAGTTAGTTCCATTAATGTACATACTTATTTATGTATGCCTCCTAACACTTCACATGTGGTTATCAGATTTTTCCATCACTGAACCCACTTCAAGTCAGCGGTACATTGTATGTAGGTGGCATGAACATCACCTGTACTGCTACACAGGAAACAGTGGGTGTGTTAGTAACTGTACATAAACAATAGCAGACTGGTTGTAATGTAACAAATCTAATAATTATTTAGAGTAAAAGAAACAACACAGTGTTAATAAATAAAGCAGGCTAATACGGGGTCAGTTGTGAGCAACCGTGACCTTTTTATTATTGTACATTTATATATAACGTCAACATCGGTTATAGTTTCTAAGAATTTGAAAGCCAATGTAGAAAAAAAATCCTAGAGAAAAATGTTTTGCCATCTTTGTAAGCAAAAAATTTTCTAGATTGACGCATTCGCTAAACACAATCTCTCCTGCTGCTATCAGATGTATAAAATTGCAACGACAGACATTTACCCCATCATATGTCTCTCCTGGGAAAATGTTTTTGTTCATAAAGTTAGCAACATTTGTTGTCTAAGAGTGTTCTGTTCTGATAATTGCATAATTGTTTTGAGAAACTTGACATTTTTATTTAGTGCACCAATTATGCACCACGTCTTCTTAAGGGCACGGTCTACCACAATTTTCATCGCCATTTTTAAATTTTTTATTTGTACCAGATATTTTTTTCATATTTTAGACATAAAATATGGCTGAATTCGGCTCTAATGAAATATTTTTCTCTCATAGTTTTCGTGTAATGGCTTGTTAAAGTCATATTTTGCATTTTTCCGTTTTAATGACTACACTAAAACCAACTGTTATAACAAACTCAAAAAAAAATCGCAGTAGATGAATACATGGCAGGCTACAATGTTATGCTCATAAAATTGAAGAATGAAAACTATTTGATATTTTAAAAAAATGCTGAAACTGAAAATAAAAATTTAAAAAATTTAATATTTTTTTTTAAAAATACAAATAATTTTTATTCTTTAATTTTATATGAGCATGTCTTTATCCACTGTGATTTTTTTTTCAGTTTTGTATATCAGTTGATATTAGTGTAGTTGTTAAAACGGAAACATGTAATATATGACTTTAACAAGCAGTTACGCGAAAACTATGAGAGATAAACAATTTCATAATAGCCAAATTTAGCCACATTTTGTGTCTAAATTAAGAAAAAAAAATCTGGTAAAATAATGATGATGAAAATTGTGGTAGACCGCGCCATTAACACGGAGATGAAAACAGCTTACACTATCTGACAAACCTTTCTTATGAATAACCCATTACCTATAGTTCCATAATAAGTTACACAACAAAAATGAAACAAATTCACAAAGTGAGTTGGAGTATTGGATTTTCACATCACATCCTGATGGTTACGGAGTACAGTTTTCCAGGGTTATTGTAATTCACTCCAGGTGATGATTCCTCAATGCAGGCCCTGGTTGATTCCATTACCCTTTCCCCAAGTGTATCTCTACTGAGTTTGTGAAGCTATCCGAGGACATGTAGAACCGCAAAATAAATTAAATACTATGTGGTTGACACGCTAACATCAAAAGTCTCATCTAAACATTAACTTTTATAAACAAGAATTTTCATTGATACAAATATGTTTCTTTGTAAGAAAATGTAATAAAACGCTACAACTCACAAAATACCATATTTGTACAACAAACAAGATTAGTTTCAAGTTTCCTATGCCAACAACTTGAATGGAACCATTTCTTCATATGCAATCATGTAACGGTAATGTTCAGCCAATTTCAAAATACAGCAGAAAAGAACATTCTTTAAATAAATGTAACTATAATTTTTTTTAATTACCAACTCTCTTTTCACAGTATTTATACATTGTTATATCTTCTGTACCAAAAAGGATGCATAGAAAAGCCTAGGATCTTTAGGCATTCTAAATTGTAAAATATTAGAGTAAAAACTGTCTAAACAAAACAGTTTTCTGTAAAATCATCAAAATATTTTCGTCGTATTACATAGTTAACATGAGACAAAGCAAATTAGTGCAGCTGTAAAACAGTTAACATCAGTGGCGGCCGGTCAATGTTTTAAGCTCAGTGCTCTGAATATAATGTCCTTCACCCCCTCCCCCGCTAAATCGCTATACTTTGTTTCCCTGCTAATAATCATATTTTTAATTAAAAGGTATAGAACTGTTGCTTTACATGTATTGATAAATTGCACTGCGGTTCATGGTAAGCAGTAATGTAGCCAATAAAGTGTGTTGTAAAAAACTTTCTACTTAAAGATGTTATCTACAATGTATAGGTACTCGTTAAATACACAAGCAATGAATACCACTAACGGCAAGTTAGTATCCTACAATCTCAGTTTCTGTACATTTGTTTTTACTGCGTTCCCTCTGTGTTTCCTACGATTAATGTGAACCCGACTCGTAGATAAAATGCCAACAATATCGCATGTGAGACGTCTTAAGACTACATTAGAGTTCGGCTTGTCTAAATGCAGACGCAATTTTATTACACACGCAAAGTAGGCCTACGCATATCTTCAGCCCCGCATCGCCATATCATTTTGATACGATTAAATAACTATTCCGAAAACTATAAGTGAATAACTCCTTCAATTATGAGAACTAGACGTTTCATGTGCTTGTTCACTCGAAAATCAACACATACACTGCGCAGCTCGTTTTATTATCAGCTAGGCCTTAGGCCTGCGATATTTATGATTACAATTACGGAACACGTAAATAAATGTGTGCAGTTCGTACCACGTCACATTCGGAAAACAAATTTGCCATTAATAAACCACGGACACAAACCTTAAAATAATTTTCCACTTACCGTCAAGCAACACAGAATTTTCACAAAAATGAGTCAATATTGTAAAATTCGACTTACCAAATTATCCCATCATAAAGAGTCGGTAATGTATCTATTGGACCAAAGACTAATAACATAGATTTTGCGGCAGTTCGTTATTTATGCACAGTATCACGTCACTGACGCCCACAACTTACAATAATAATATATAGTAACGTACTATTCATAAAAGTTATTCAAAGTCAGCTACACATCCATGCGACACCGAAAATTACTTTGTTTACTGGTCTGCAGTGTACAAACACGTGCGCGACGCGAGCGGCCATCATTCTCAACGCGCTGACGTAACTGTCGCGCGCTTGCGCAGTAGACAGCAGGGCTACTCTGCTCATTGCACGGAGCAGGTGTTGGTAAAGGCGAGGTTCCCGCGTCTCTCTACGCCTATGGCTCGGACAGGGGGTAGGAAAGAGGAGTGACAGCCGTGCGCTAGTCCGTGGGAGCACCGAGCCAGGTTTACACCATAGTAAAGGGCGGCTTACACTAACGAAATTACTTGAGAAAATTCCGTCCGCCTATAAAACTTAGCGCAAAGCAGTCGATCTCTTATAAAGAAAGGTTAGAAGTATAAATTGTGTCACATTACCTGAAATTTAATAAAATTAAGTACGCTATAACTTTGTAAAAGTTTACTCAGTGCTACAGCACGAGAGCACGGCCTTACGCACCGCCACTGGTTAACATATATTCAGAAGGTATCTGGGTTTGATTCCCATTATGGCCATTGGTTTTCCTACAACACTTGAGATATGTGCTGGGATAGAACTCTGCAAATTCCTGTTCATCTAAGCTTGTCTCAAATGACCACATTGTCCATATGTAAGCACTACCTATGTATTGTTATTACGAGTTAGTAATTTGTATTTATGACAAACTCTAATCCCATTGTCACTACACATGCATTAGGTAGTTAAAGACTTGCGCCAAATGTAGACACACTCATATGTTAACAGCGAGCATGCTTCTGTCAATACTAATTGATGGACGTTGGAACATTTTTGCAGCATGTTAGAAATACAGATTATTTTGCTTAGCTAGTTGTGTGTGTTCCCAGTGCACTGTTTATTTAAAACACATTTCAGAGGAGGGTTGTTGGTTTCTTTTAAGGAACACTCACATTAAAGACACAAGTTTCAAGCTGTCCAACACAGCAACAGATAATTTTTCCACAAAGTTATCTCATAATCTAGTACTCAAATTTACAAAACATTATCCAAGTATTCTAACAATAAACTGTGCAGCTGATTGTTTTTAACAATGGCAGGGTCAGCACATGAAGTCCTACAGTTCTAGTACTGGGACAAACATTGCACAGTCAAAACCTTACATGTATGTGCAATGTCAGACTAGGCAAGGATGTCACTCCTTTGCTTCAGAACCTTGAATATGTTTAAAACAGCACAGGTAGGTGCATTTTACTAATATAAAATTATGCCAAATAGTTTGACAGTAACATCGAAAGGTGTGGAAAAGAGGAGGGAGTACATAATCACACTGTAGTTTATTTTTTGTTCTGCAAGTAGAGTCATGAGACCACAGAGAACATTCAGAGTAATGCTGTCAAGAGATTTTTCTTTTCGTTTTCAGTATGATGTAGAAACTGCTGTTGTCAATTTTCAATAGTAAAATATACAAAATACAACAGCGGTAGAATATGTACAATTCTTGCAAAAAAAATAGCAAATATATTTTCACATTTCAATGAAACAAAAAAATGCAATTAGAACTTAATTCTTTCTTGCACACAATTTATATTACAACTTGATACTGTTCTTTTGTGTTATCGCACATACCACATTCTGATCACAGTACACTATAAAATATTTTATTTCAAGTGTAAAAATGCTTATTAATATGCTATGCCCAGGCCTACATTGGTGTAGTAGGTTCTTTTCGACAGTGAAAACATGACACAACATTAAATTATTTAAGAGCTCTTGGTATACAATATCTAAAACTTGAAGGAATGACTTAACGGTAGGTATACATGTGATGTATTGCATTGTGGTTTCTAATGTGAAACTATTTCATTTGCTACGATGAGATTGGCAGGCTATTTTTTGAGTTTGTAGCCTTTCAGGTACAATGAACTTAATGTAGACATTCCCTTTATAGTTATCTAGTGCAAATATTTGAACTATGCAATTTACCAGACCATTACGGATTTATTTTCAAGTTGCTAACTAATAAAACTCATGTGATTCTACTGAACACGTATTTCCATTTTCAATATCTGTTACGGAAATATTAACCAACGAAAAATATTAACGCAAAATCCAAAACTGTATAAGCAGTTACTGGAAATTAAATTTGCCCACTCAAATGAGACATGAAAACTTGACATTCATTCTTGCAGTACAGAACAAAACCTACCTACAAATCCGAAAACTAAAGGAATGTTTTGACCATCTGTACAGAAAGTATAGGTTTCTTAGTATTATAAGACAAAAAATAAAAACGAGAAGATATATGTTACTGCGCAAACAGCACGTGTGAATAAACTTTTTTAAAACTACTATGCTCTATGCGGCAAAAATACGTTTTTACTACATAACATTGTACATATTCCAACAAAAACTTCGTTATTTATATATTCCATAACTAAAAATAGACAAATTTTACAGTTTCAATGTAAAATTTAATTAAATTTGCCGAAATCGAGTAGTATGTTTTGTAAACAACTCAGAGCACATTAACATAAACCACGATAAATGTTTTTGGCGCGAGGTAATTCACTGCCATGTGAAGGTAATTTCTGCATGTACAATCAGTGATCCGAGTGGCAGTGAGCAGTAATATGACGGCCGTCCTACATTGTTGCCAAGTAACATGCCCGAAAAATTAAAGTCAGCTGAATTTGTTACGGGAAGTGCTTAGTGAATCGCAAATTAAGGTAAGTGGTGTTAAGTGATCCGTAACTTAATATTACTGGCAGTAACTAAGGAAAGTTAGTGAATAGACCCCCCAGGGGTGAGTAACACTCATTTTAATGAGAAATTATTATTCCAGTCTATCCAGCCCTTGCCCCAGTTGTCTAGCACCGAGCCAGCCCACGTGCTGTCATTCCTTGTGGCCGCTAGTCGGGTAGTGGAGTTACGTTTATGCTCTGATCACCACTTATTACGTAGTTTGGCTATTAAATGTTGGACATTTCTTAACTCTTATTACAGAGGAAATAAAGGACGAGAATGGTACTTATGACACATTTAAAACTAAAGTTCTAGCTTTTGCCTCCCTCTCGCGTGTGTTACAGCGGTGCCAACGTGATTTTGTTAACCGATTTCAAAGGCCAGGTGAACCGTTGCACTCGTTCATTGATTCTATTATCGAGCATGAACGTGCCCCATAATTTGTTTACTGCAGAGGAAGAATTGGTAGGCATTATTTTGGAGAATTTGGCACCTCATTTTAGGCAATTGTGTACCTTATGTTTAGTTCCCAAAACCCTTCAGGATTTAAGAATGTTAGCTAGTGAAGTGCAGGGGCGTTTGGCTGCTACGTCTGAATACCGCATGTCTTTCCCCCCTTCCGTTCAACATGTAATTGCGAGCTCCACTCAACAGTTACACTCAGTGCATCATTCGCTTGCTGGCCCTTCCCGTGTTGTCACCAATAATGGCGGTGGGCGATGTGTAAATTGTGCTTCTAGAGGGCACGTAATTAAGAATTGTTTGCTTCAACCTGTCCTACATAAGGATAGGAAATGTTTTCGCTGCGGGCATGCTGGCTATGTTCGTGCTAGTTGCTCGGGAAACGAGCAGTGGTTGGGAAAAATGTGCGGCACTCCCAATCAAGTTCCTAAGCGTCCGCCACCCTGTCATAAAAATTACGTGTCTACCTCATTTTTTAGTCACTCTGTTGAAGCTCTTGTTGATACCGGCGCCACTTGTTGTCTTATGGGCGATTCTTTTTTTGATTCCCTTCCGTCATTTATTGTGGGGCACAAGTGTTGTGTATCTTCTATGTATATAATATCCATGACATATAAACAAGAATAATAAATGGTCTTCAACTTGTAAAGAACTGATTTATTAAATATATACAATTACGACATAACATGGCGCTGCGGACAAAGAACAATTAAGGGTGAGTTTTGAAAGCATATAGTTTAGAATAAATTATAAAATGGAAAACCTTAAACCACCACAACCAATGTGCTTGGAAGGAGATCTTGCTGCTAACTGGAAAAAATGGAAGAAGCAATTTAATATTTACTTAATTGCTTCTGGTGGTACTTTACACTAGACGTGCCAGAAGCAGATTCAAAAAAATATGATAAGGTGTTGACACACTTAGATTCATACTTTTTACCTAAGACAAACCAAAGTGTTGAACGTCATAAATTTAATAATCGCGTACAAGAAGAAAGTGAAACTTTCGATTCCTTTGTGATGGCACTTCGTAAACTAAGCACTAATTGTGGTTTTGAGG
>PNEQ01045167.1:0-68036 GCA_003012365.1 Medauroidea extradentata
GCCTCAGTCATACAAAACCACTCCACATCAGGCGACTTTAATAGTAAAATTAACAATAATATTATTTAAATTATGATGACTTATGATGTTTACGAAATTTCTGAAGCCACTATAGCTATTACAAATACATAATAAATAGTTAATATAGTAAATGCTTTGTAGATAGGAAAAATTAGAGAGAAGTTTGTTCGGGTCCCTCGTAGTCCACGCGTGGATGACCTTTACTGTCATCTGTCACCAAAATAATAGTGATTCACTAAATTATTGAAGATAGGTTTCAAAATTGAAAAAAATTGGGTTTTCCGCTAGATGGGGGGATCTATCTCCAAAAACGAAAATTTTCCTAGATTACTATATTTTGGTTTGCATTTTCTTCCTGTCAGTAGCGAACAGGACACTGGTAAAACCATTTTTATAAATTAACTAATTTATGTATAGACATTTAACGTACAGTATTTCTCGAGGAACATTTCCTAAAATACTGCAAAATTTTGAACTCAATTTATTAAATTGTTTAAGAGTTGTGATGCGTTTAGTGTAATAAATTTTTGGGCGCGGCTATCACAGCACTGCGTGGCCAGAGCCCTCCGCGTGTCGTCAGCGGCTGCTGGGAGCGACACATGCCAAAGAACCGCGGGAACCCTCCTGACAACTAACACTGCTGCTCAAAGGCAGTGTTGAGAAGCTGTTTCTCGTCCCGAGTTAGTTCTCCCGCTGACCACTAGAGGCGTTCTCTATCAACACACTTGACGCGACACAGGCGCTCGTAGTGAGTAAGTAAGCAAAACACCAGTGTCCAGCAATATTATGCAGGCGATTTCTGTGTCTGTCCGTGTTCAATGCAAATGTGAAAATAAGTATATATTTTAAGAAAACTAGTTTTAGGACAAATGATTTTAGGACAAACGATTTTAGGACAAATGATTTTAGGACAAACAATTTTAGGACAAACGATTTTAGGACAAATGATTTTAGGACAAATGATTTTAGGACAAACGATTTTAGGACAAACGAAATTAGGACTAATGATTTTAGGACTAATGATTTTAGGACAAAGGATTTTAGGACAAACGATTTTAGGACAAATGATTTTAGGATAAACGACTTTAGGACAAACGACTTTAGGATAAATGACTTTTAGGACAAACGACATTCGGACAAACGAAATTAGGACAAATGATTTTAGGACAAACGAATTTTAAAACTGAATTGTGATTTTAGGACAAACGAAATTAGGACAAACAGCTTTTAGGACAAACGATTTTAGGACAAACGAAATTAGGACAAACAATGTTAGGACAAACGAAATTAGGACAAACAATTTTAGGACAAATGATTTTAGGACAAATGAAATTAGGACAAACGATTTTAGGACAAACGAATTTAGGACAAACAACTTTAGGACAAACGAATTTAGGGTAAATGACTTTAGGACAAACGATTTTAGGACAAATGAAGTCCAAGCAACAAAACCTTGAAAAATGGTTTTAGGACAAACGATTTTAGGACAAACCCCGCACCCCCATTTTTGTTTGCAGTTCTCATAATCTTAACAATCACGTCAAAATTTTTATGCCGCAAAAGAATTTGCTGTTTTAATTAGCCCTTTACTGGATGTATGTTTTATTCAATATTTTGTTGAGATATTCTATAAGTACTTCTTGCTGTAATTAGCATTTAATGGCTTATGGTGTTATATCTCTAATTAAATGGTTTTTTTCCCACAGATATTTCATGTCATCAAGAAATGTTCATGCATACACATAAAACTGAAATCGTTATACTATATATCCTGATTACGGTTCGTCTAGATATCTCATTTAATAAAGAAATTTTCAGAAGGTTGCCATTATGTAAATATGAAAGGGGCATGAACACAAATACAGCAATTTTACCTAACATGTACGTTGCTGAGTCTGCTGAAATTCTGAAAATCTTTCTTCAGATATCTGAATATGACAAAAAAATTTCAAATAGCAGCCATTTTTATGTAATGAACATGACATGAATAAAAACACACAAAAGTCAAGTCACCTTAGTAAGTAGTACTAAATATGTACCAAGTTTGATGAAATTCGGAAAAATATTTTCTTACATGTGTCAAATTACTCGAAAATGATAAAAATTGCTACCATTTTGAAAATATTAATATGGCATGAACAAATAAATAAAAGTCAAGTCACCTTACCAGGTAGTATTTGTGTACCAAGATTGATTACATTTGTTATACTAGTTCAAAAGTTTTTAGAGGAGACCCACTCTTCCGGGAACACACACAGAGACACACAGTTGATCTCATTTACCTACTTTTCCTTCGGAAAATAGGCAAAAATAAAGTGATAATAATTAAGTTTATTGCAAAAGCTCAGCCAGTTTATCTGGCATTATATTTGTATAGGTTTATTTAAATTGTTCTTTTATGCAAACTACAGTTTTTTATTCTATTTATTCTCATATTAGATTGTATTATTTAACGACTGTTTTGTTAATGGTAAAATGCAGTGTGAAGTGTATTTTAACTCAAAGTAAAATATAGAATGTTGATAAGAATGTCAGATGCAGCATGTTTACCCAAGGTATGTTTACTTGATTATTTGTAAACCTTTAGCATGTATCTCATCAACCTGCATATCTTGCTAGATTAAACAAATTGTAATTGTGATAAATTACCGCAAATTGAATTTAGTTCCTAAATGCATATGTTTTCAGTGACAGTACCATTACTTCAAAATTGCCGGGGATTTATACATTGCAGTTGTTCCGCATATATTCATGTGCGTTCGTGTGCGCGGAGTTACACACCCTACACTTTTGGATGACAAGGTAGCAGGTAGAGATTCTGTTGACAACCAACTCTGCTCGTCAACACCTGGCTCCCAGGAATGTCACAGACCTGGGCCAGACAAGTACCGTTACTCCCAGCCCTCAAATCATTTCTCCCACTCCCCTCACTAGTCAGCAACCATAGTCCTGCATGAAAAGACTTTCTTTCTCGCTCGTGTTCTCTCTCCCTCCCTCCCTCTGTGCCTCTGCCTCTCGTTCCCAATACTGATGCAAAACGCCTAGATCCTGCTCCTGTGCCACGCTTGTGCTGCCATCTTCCTAGAAGATGGTAACCATGCACTCGAACAAAATACGCTACGTGGTGGCGGACTCGAGTACTACAAAACCAGACAGCTCTGTGCTCAGAGAGAGATACTTGGGCCGAAGCCCTTAATGTAAACTGCCTGGACATTGTTCTGTGTACATGGAAAACAAAACCACGCAAAGAATTTACTGAACTGCTGTGGAGGCAGTGAACTGTACTAACTTTCTGGTGCGGGCCACCTGACTGTATTTTACACACCGATACTATTTAAAAGATTCTGCTCCAAGATTTTCATACCTAAAAAGGACCACAAAAACACATTTTTTTTGTCATTTTTGGCACCAGTACATTAAGGTACATTAAGTTGGTTACATCATGCAAGTACTTTTCAACTTTTGAAGGCTGTCAAAGAGGTACCGAGCAGCAGTGCAAGGGGAAATTAAGTTGCAAGCTTCCCCCCACTACCTGCTACCTGAATATCGTAAGGTCTGGGATGCGAGGGTGGGGAAGAAAAGATGAAGCTACTGTCCGGGAGTGGGAGGGGGGAACTATTATCTGTTTGTTAAGGCAGGTGGGAAGAGGTTACGGCATGGCAAGTTGTTGGCTGAGGTGGAAAATCATTGCTCACTGCCACTCTAGTGATGTAAACTGGCTGTGGAAAGGGACAAATACCTGACAGTATCATGGTATTCCAAAACCACAGTTGACAAAGGTTTTAAGAAACATAAGTAGTCATATGTTAATGTATTTTACCAATGTGTTTATAACTGTTTAATAGAAACCAGTAAGTACAAAAAAATTAGGATTTTAAAATATTAGGATTAATTTACTGCTTTTCAACAAATTAAATTAAATTATATAATCACTTGGAATAAGTTTATTTATCTGCTAGTTGTTAAAATTTCTTAGTAATTATGTCAAGCTCAATTTTTTACATGCTAACATATGATTCTTAATATCCACTTCTCACTTTTTCCAACCATAAATTATTCATCTGTTATGTATCTTCAATTTTTCTTCTAATCACAATACAAAAAAGTGGACAATGTCAAAACCAACACTCACCTTTACTCCAGAACAGGCTGAATCAACAATAAATACCCTTGTTGGAAAACTGGAATGCATGTTTACCGTAATCAACTACGTAAATGTATTGAATTACTTGCTTTTCAGTTCATTTCAAACTTGTCCAGTTATTCAAAATGAATGTAAATAAATATATATGAAACTCTCAGTAGCAAAACATTGTCAGTTACATGTGCAGGTAACAAAATTTCAGATAAAAATTACATATGCTAAGAAGTAACTGTAACAAAGCCTTATAAACCCTAACAAGACATCGCTCTTCGTATTTAATAGTTCTACTGTTTATAAACTGTTAAATTTTATTGTTTCCTTTTTTGTTCTTGAATGACATACATTAGAATACAACGCTTGTCTGTCTTCAATATTTCTAAGGTAATGCAAATTTTGTAGTAAGTGTTATGAGAAATCACCATAGAAAATCATATAATTCTAGGCTAATATGTTTATCAACAACACGGGGTAAGAACTGAAGTCCGCTGCAAAATCTAATCTACTATTAAAAATTCTTTGAATATTTTTGTAACTTATGGTGGCCCATTTGTTGTTATTCCCATTATTTTGTGGCAATTCCACCATTTGACTAAGGAAATATTTTGGAATCCATGTTTTATATATATGTCTTGAAGTGCTGTATTACTCACGTAGGCTATATTTGAACACAGATGTTGTCTTTAATTTTTTCACTAAGTTTTATAATTTTATTATACATTTTGGAATAATTTTGGGCGCTGGGTTACATAGTTACCTTAATTTATTAAGTAACTATTTTATGCTAGATTAAAATCTTTTTATAGTCATAGTTGAGAAATAATTTCTTCTCAAGCGTATCTCACTACATTTTTAAAAGTAACTGTAGACAAGCTCAAGTCTGTTGTTTACTTTCAAATGCAGGCACGTTATATATAGTTTAAAAATAAATAATGTCCAGTGATTGTGAATACTTAATTGAAAATCCATTGGCGTGGTGTCGTAAACTAAAGAAAACATCACAATTATAACATCGTTGGTTCTCATTCCTTTTGTTTCACTTGATTCTTATTTGTTCTGTTTATTTAGGCCTTCATCTAAGTGGTCTGTACCACAGAAGGAATTGAAAGTTTAAAATTTTACAAAGTCATGTTCTGACTGCAAGATCAGAACTTTAAATGAAATGTGAGAACTGTGAAGGCATGTAAGCAAAAGAAAAATATTACATAATTCAACCACTCCTTCATTTAATCTAAATAACAAATTTAGAAGATTAAAATTTTGCTGATGGCTTATTATTAGAATCTTTTGTCATTGCAGCATTTAAGACCTAAACTATAAAATTTGTACTTAGTTGATCGTTCATTGGCTTACAAACAGTAACGTTAAGTTTCGTAAAGAAAAAGGTTCTCAGAACTAATAAAATATGTTGACATGCTGAACTTTCAGTAGATATTAATCAACTGAAAGGTTTTTTTCATGCAGATGAGTTGAGTTCAGGTCAGTAACATTTCTGTTCAAAGTGTTTGTATTCCATAAAAGGAAAATTTATTACACGAAAGAGCAAGCAATTTCAAAACGTGCAATTCTATAACACTTGTAGAAATAAATTTGTTTTATTTTTTTTAAGTTTTTCTATAAAATGCACCATAACAATACATCAATACTTTCAGACATTATAGTTATGTGTCACAACATACAGCATAAATCAAATGTGCCTCGAACGATAACAACATGACTGTTTTAAAAGCAAAATTTATGTTCGAATTCTGGCTTCACTGTCCTGATTTCATATTTCATGGTAATGTAATTGCTTCATGAGAATCCTGGGTGGGTTTCATAACAGAGATCATGGCAGAGTCCTCTTCCAGTTCCTGTTGTGTCAGAATACGTTTCACCAACTCTAATTACGTTTCTGTCGACAAACCGTAAAACCTACTTATTTAATTTGTAATTCCAGAGTAATGAATGTAGCTATGATAAATTATTTAATTTTATAGGCTCTGCCAAATTATAAACTTTGGTTACATTAGGGCAGAGGATGGATGGTCACAGGGCCGATACCAAACAAGCCATAGCCGGTTCCAGTTCATACATTCAGGACAAACCAGTGGCTGCCCATGCAGCTTCCCATAAACTCACCTTCGACTCCTGTTTCAACACCAGAGTGGTGAGGGCACTGCCCCTCTCTAATAGCAATAGCAATAATAATGCAGAACTGAGATGCTCGGAACTGGCCCACCAATATATCACCAAATCCAGACAACCTCCAGGCCTAAACATCAGATAATCTACTTTTCACTTTCAAACTTCCCGCCACTCTAGTTCGCCCTCTGGCCGCTAGGTGTACTGGTTACAACCTTCATAAAGTCAGCCATACTGCAGTGTACTATCGCTCACCGCCCGATGAAGCTGACTTAGCCAGCGAAATGTCGCGACCGCGCATCTGCGCAAAATGTGTGGTGTCCTTAAGTGTGTTATTTGTTCCTCTACGTGCAATACAGCTCTGTAAGTACTTGTAAACTCCTATCTACATTTTATAGTAATTAGTAGCCTAGCAGCATTTTCGTTGTTTGGTTATATTAGATACAAGATAAATTTTGTTAGGTTTTGATATTCTGAATCCTGCAATTTAATTTACCAATTTACAAAAATTAAGTAACCACAAATTCTAATTTAGTTTGAGCCTTTTGCAGAATTGGTTAGCCTAAAATTTAAAACAAAATGCAAATATTTTGTGGGTAAAGCCATGGGTGGCAACTATTTCACTCAGTTCACCTTTCAGTTTGCTAGAAACCTAAAATCAACTCTGGCGTTACATACCACTAGCGAAGTGTGTGTTAATTAAATCAAAATAGGTTTAGTCGGATTAAGAAAAAATATTTTATATTAAAGTCCACGTTGAAAAATTATTAATTTTTTTCCTCTAATCACCAAATTCACTAACCAATTCATATACCAAACTTCAAATTACTGAGTATGTTTTCTTTATTACCATAAATATTCTAAATATTGAAATCATGGAACAGAGGGAAGCAGATAGTATTCTACGAACTTTGTGGTCCTGGGCACAGCCAGGTTTGTTTTTGGGATAGAGGGCTTAGATAATTAAATAAATCAATTAGTCAATTTAATTACAACTCTCTACATTAAGTATATGACACTCGGGATTCACACTTCTCACTTAAACACTTACAGATATAATATTGTTACGTTGGTTAATTCTCGGGTTTTAAAATTTTTTTAGGATGATTTTTTGTTAAGATATAAAGTCACTCTGATCGGGTTTTAGATTTTCAGTGTAGTTGAGTGACCTTTTGTTTTAATGTTGCCGCGTGTGCTAGGTTGAGCAAGGCTTTCTTTAGACTTTTCTGTTTTTTTTTCTTTCGTTTTTTTTCTCTCTGTCGTTAATTTTTTCTCGCTACCATGTCCTAACACGTTCACTGCCCATGACAAGCATCTGGCGTAAAAGAGCTGGGGGGCGGTGAGCTGGGGAGGGGGGCCCCAGCAGCGGTGCCTGTCGACTTGGATGGCCAGTGAGCTGGCTCGGCGGAAGGGCAAGGGGGGTTATGTGTGCATCCCTCGCCCCTTTCCTATTGCTCGCGCCGCTTGACATTGGGTCGATAACTTCTGGCTGTGGTCCCACCTCCCCCTTCCTCTTACTGGGTAGCTGCGACTACAGTTTTAGTGTGGGACATTGAGTGCAGTTGGCAGGCTTTGCTGCCGCAGTTGTTAGTCTATTGTTTTGCTTGAGCGGACGTCGCCCTGTTTGGTCTGCCATCAGCAGAGTTGTGTCACCGGGGAGGTGTGGATTGGTCGGTTAACAGGATATTCGATCCTTGATTGGCGAGCAGGACTCCATGTGGAGTAAGTTTTTGCGGCGTGGAGTGGTTTTAACATGGCGTGAGAAGTGAGGGGGAGAGTTGCTTGCCGACCATGGAAGAAGACGGATGTATGACCCTCCGAGGCGGGTCGCCGAGGACGTCAACATGAAGACAAAAGGCTAGTGTGGTTAGGTCTTAGACCTTTGGTATTTTTAGCATGTAGTTAGCACAACATGTAGGTTTTAAGGGCTGTCCACGGCCCACTAGGGGCTGTCAACGTTAGGATGCTGTGTAGCACAGACCCACTCGTCGAGACAGCTTCATTGTAAGTAATTGCCGCGACATTTTCAGTATTTAGGCCGAGTCGTGGAAGTTATTGTCGTCTAATAAATCTTAAGTAATTATTATTATTTTATTTTTCTTATCTTAGAATGACGTTCACTGTTTTTGCATACTTATAGTATTCACCTGGAGACTATTTATTAATTTTGCACTTTGATTAGGTTTTGAAGTCTTTATTATTTTAGTTATAGGGAATTCACATTTAATATATTTTTGTTGCCGACCACGGTAATCTTTAAAGAGTAATTTAAATTTATAAATATTGTTTTGCTTGCAATCTGAACTTATCCGTCAAGCTACCAGTCTCTGGATTTTAAGATTTTTTTTATTTCTTTAGAGTTTACACAATTTCATGGTAATTTGGGTGTTTGAACCCAATTATTCTTCTTGCTGAAAGATTTTATTTTTGAAGCAAGGTTATTGTGATTTAGGAGAGAACACATTGTTAATTTTCTTTGTTATACCTAAAGTCGTCGTGTTGAGAATTAAATTGAGTCGTGTTTTGATGAATATTTTTTTTTCTTTATTTACTTACTGATTAAGACCCTTGTTGTTTCATAAATATATTTGTTTTCAGTCTTGTGCCGTGTTATCTCTTTTCATTATTTATGCTAGCCTATTGTTAAAGTAGCCGAGGACGTTAGGAACTTTCAGGATAGGTCCTAGTGTTTGGTCTATTTAATTTTTTTTTTCTTAGGATGCCACAGAAGCTCACCACAGTTACCTAGATTTTGGTACCGTGTTTTGCCGTTTGTGGCTACAACCCCGGAGAGTTGTTTATATTTTCTCACTTTGTTTTTATTTGGCCGTAAATTGGGGTCGCCAGCTAACCCCTTGAAGAAAATTTGGTCTTTCTATTTATTTGTTTGTCAATATTTTTTTTTGATAGCTCGTGGTGGAGGTGGACGTTTGCTGTTTTTAAGAGACGCGGTAGTCGTAACTGTTCAAATCACCGTTACAATATACATGTAATCTCCCTAAAAGCCTAATTTACTACTCTAATGTATAATTAATAACGTCTCTCTCTCAAATCAGTCCTCCGACACATAAGTTTTCATATAGAAATATCTTACAATGCATAGCTACAGTTGGACCTGTTTGTCCACACCTTTGTAGCCTCTCCATGTTCTGCTGGTTCCGCTTCGTCCCTAATTGCCAAGTCCGTCGCGAACACTCGCCAGCTAAACGCCGCATCCACTGCATCTATGCTCGCAATGGGCCGGTATTTATAGTTGCCTGTGACAAGGCCCAGAATATTCCCTGCGACAAGGCCCAGAATATTCTTGCAGCTTGCCGACCATGCTGGTTGATATAAGCTGAACGTTCTGGGTGTTGTGGGAACATTCAGTTACGTCCGAGCTGAATTCTTGTCCCGGATGACTGACAGGTGCCCACCCATTCGGAATGTCTGTGAGGTCAGCTAGGCACGATTGGCCCGCGTCACCAGTAGGTCAAGTATGGTTCTTTTATTCGAAACCGCCGTCGCTCCGACTTGTTGCTAGAACGACGCTAGTGTTGTGACGGTTGCGCGAATGTGAGCATGTCATAACACTTCTGTCACAATTATTGCGTCGAATGAACGACTGTTCCAAAGAGGAATGGAATGTATACTGAGGTTAGTATGAAATTTGCAATAGTGACATGTTATTTTTGTATGTTGGAGAATCTGCTTTAAAATTTTAGCCAATAGAAAACCTCTGTGAACAAAAATACTCTACAGCTGTAATGAAAATGACGTTATTTGCACTTAACCTGTATTTTTATTTACAAGTGACACACTTAACCTGTATTTTTATTCACAATCGACACCTTAATATAGAACTTGAAGGAACTGTGGTCAAGTGGTGATATTCTGTGGCAGTTGTGTGAGGTTTGCTGTTAATATTAAATTCATGATTCAGTGTAAACGTCCCTATAGTAGTACCTGCTGAAATTTGAAATATCAGTACTTTACCATTGTTTAGATCTTCATTAGGCTTTTTATATGAGCAATGTAAAATAAAAAAATTACAAAAATTTGAATAGTCTTCGTCGATATCTGTAAGGTACAACAGTTGTAGGTTATTTGCCAATAAAAATGGTAGCAATGTTAGTGTTGCATATAAACACTTGTTTCTCTGGATATTTACAGCAGAGAATGTACTATAGTCATGAATATTAAAATACCAGAATTTGTTTCTGCCACACATCACTTTCGTTTGGTTTGGTTAAAACACGTTAAAATTTTGTGCATACACTAATACAGTGCCAATAATTACCTAAATGTGCATCAGTGAGAAACATTTTGTTTTTGTCTTAAAAAGTATTCAACTCAATCTGTGTTACTTATTTCAGTATTAGCGATCAGTATGGGCAAGATAAAGGTTATGGCGCTATGGTCAAGTTATAGGTTGTGGTACGTGTACAGTAATTGAGCTTTAAGTTTATCTTTGCACGTATTGTTTATACTGTGTGCAGGCTTTATATTAGTTAAAAATATATTTTGTCACTTGAAACTGTGAATATGGCACTGTTTCTATCAATATTAATTTTAAATACGCACATTGTCTGCCTCTTAACACACTAAAATACCGCATCAGTGTATTGATGGTTGCATCGTTCATCTGAAACGTTTTGATGGGCAACAAACAGAACCATGCTCACTTTTTTGACGAAACGTCTTTCCACTAATGCGTCGTTCTGGCGACAGGGAGAAAACACGAGAATAATGTTCGGTCTGCAGGGGCTGGAAGATAGGGGCAGGAGGAGCGGACTTAGCCCGCCGACTTGTCGCGGGATTGGAGATAGCGAGCAAGGGGATGGGAAGGAAGAGGAGCACAGTCTCCTCTTGTATGTTATACCATTCAGTTCACCTTGATTTTTCAAATGGTGCTATAGTTAAGATTTTATTCAGTGTCTATTGCATTTTATTGCTGCGCAAGGTAACTACTATACACAAGTATACTTTGCGGGGTTCCAGCCATACTCGTTTTCATCTCGTAAACTACTTTATCAAACACAATTTCATAATCTGAAGGTATGTTGCTGTAGTTTGTGTGTTCCATACAATAAAATATACACTATCATGATATCGTTGGGACATCAATATGGTGGTTCACCTTTTTACAGTGCAAAAAAGACTGCTCCTTTTTTATTTATTTATATATTTTTTCAAATTAAACAGATGCAACAAAAGAAAGTATGGTACTGTTGTTCATTAAATTAAACACACTTTTAAATAAAAATACGATTAAAAAATAGGAATTTTCCCCGTTGGATATTATATGTAAAGTAGGCAAAATTTTGTTGTGAAATTTCAAGAACATCTGTTAGTACGTAATATAACTGTGAGAACTTTATTTTTTATTATAATCATGCATTAAAAAAAGATAACGAAAGGGTAGAAAAGACACTTTACTTAAGATAACTCAAATTTTAATTCCTTAACATAAACAAAAATATGAAAGTAAAAAGCAAAGTATTTTTTATGTAAAACTTATCGTGACTTTTGGATCAAAATATATTTGGTACAAATGTTACAAACAATAGAGGATAATACAATGACATTCTCATTCCTCGGTATGATACCTTATTTAAATATTTCCAAAACAAATTTTTTTGAAAAGATAGTATCCTGTTTTGCAGTTATCAAACCGGCTGAAATACAAAGCAAATACATACTGTACAATACAAAGCTTAAGGGGGAGTGTTAGACAATTTTATTTTATTTTCAGTTTTTGATCCATAACATTTATTCAAATTGTACTATTAAAATTTAAGACAAAGCTATGGAATATTTCATTAATTAGTCCTGCAGAATAATTGCAAAAGAATTCTTGAAAGGTAACCTTTAATTCTCTTGCAACGATTCAGCATGAGAAATTAATTAAAGATTTCATTATTTTTTATGTCAAGCAGTTTATCAAGAATATGTGCTATGCTTTGTTGAAGAGAAAATGTTGATAATACAATTAGAATAAATGTTATGGTTCAAAACCTGTAAATACAATAAAATTGTGTAACATTTCCCCTTAAGAAGTGAACTTACTTGCGTTCTGAACTCGTAGTAGGAATGCAGACTATTCTCGTAAACAGCACAGGCAGTCACAAAAAAAAATCCGTTGCTCAGTAACAAATGTCATTGCCAGGGCTGCCAACTGTTGCATGCAAAAGCGTGAAGTCCGTAAGTAATCATCTGCTACAGAGAAAATTGATATATTCAAGGAGTATTTCTTCTGCAATTTTTTAATTTAACCTATGGTATCCTAGTTGTTTTACCTTACGCCATCACCATGACAACTGTGGTTTATTGAGACACATATTGCATTTCACTATTTACAACTCAGGTCCTGCTGCTGCTGCACTGTTCCCTTCTTAGTGTGACCATTCTCAACTTTCATTCCTCAATAAGACAGAGATAGTCTTTGGGAGCAAGGCTAACCTCTAACGCGTCTCACATTAAATAATAAATAACACTTGATTTACTGGTTTCCACAGGTTGTATTAAACATCAAAATATGCACAAGTCCTTTTACATTTAACACTGCAATAGTTGCACGAACGTCACTAAATAATTACAAACTTCTCCCAGTCTGAATATACACTCTTATGAACACACTATACTGGGCACACTTCTCGTGTAGTGAATCAGAAACTAATCTATTGGTCCACAATGGACGTACTTCTAGTGATAGAGAGCTCATCTCAAAGACACAGGCGTGAAGCGAGGGTTCGTCTGAAGCTTGATAAGTTTAATATGGCTCTCGCGCACGAGTTAAAGATTTTGGCGGCACCACTAGGCACACCTGACACACTCAAAAGGAGGTAGGTAAGAGTTTTGGTTGGTGAGAGAAAATTACAGATGGTGATCTACGTTATGGTTACTCACAATTTGGTCTCTTGGACGTCACCCCCAGCGAGTACTATAGGTAGGTAACATAAAGTAGAGAGTTTCTGAAGGGGCCTCTCGGACATCACCCTCTCAGGAGAGGAGTGTCAAGGTTTCCTGGAGGCTAGGCCGGGTTCATAACGACTGACTAGCTAGGGCTGATGACCCTCCTAATAAATACCCGTGCTGAAGGGGGTCGAGCAGGGTGGATGGCCTCCCGGAGGGGGAGGGGATATAACAGTACCCTGGCGAAGGTGGGCTGCAGGAGCAGGTAAGCCAACTGCCCTGCTAGAAATATCGCAGTGTGGGCACGTGAAACCTCTTACAAACAACAAAAATCCCCAACTACCTTGAGGCACGTGTTCTGCTTTTTACGTAAAGAAGTATTCAAGTAATACTTAAAACATGAAATATCAAGGTTATTTGCTTACACATTGGTTTTCAAATGATTGTTCAAAATCCATTTTTTTGTTGGTTACGTAGGCACATGGCCTGAAAGTGTATACAAACAAGTTCACAGTGATAATAATACAAGCACTGTGAAACGTTAACAAATAATCATAATATTGAGTAACAGTGGGATTGCTGCATCAAGTGTTAGTGAATTGACAAACAGCCCACTCTTATTTTCAGTAAGGTGTAAGAGCAAATTGCTGCCGAACACAATATAGTTAAGAAAAAAGATAACAGCGTGAATGCAGTGTATCAAGGCTTTTTGTTTATCTAGAAAATGTTTGTTAATGTTGGATTTCTCTAACACTTTTAAGGAATGTTACACTTCAGTGAAAGTAGTGCCATCAATCATCAAATGATTTAGTTGGAGTTTTTTTACTGCTACTACTATTTTGTAACTACCACAAGCTTTGTTCATGTGGTAGGCACCCAAACATGTAGAAGTTACAGCTAAATATGTACTAAAGAGTGCAATGGAAGTTACTGGGGCTAAGTGAGGTACTGTGTTTTATAATTCCCTAATGGTGAAATTATTTTTATCAGGAATGATGCTATTAAAAGTAAGTTGTATGTATAATTCTTTTATAATTTACTATTTAATGTTTACATAACCTCAATATTAATGTTGCATAATGTAGTGTGCCCAGAGGTGCCACCCTATAATTTCTTTTGTTTTTAATGCTTATGTTTGGTGTTGCTATTTTAAGTCCAGGTTGCAACTCTCAACATACCAGGAGCAGAGTACGACTGGCCTTAACATGTTTATGTGCGTAATTTCAGTGATGTGCTTTTTTCACCCTGGTTAAACCTCAGTGCTCAGCAAGAGCAGAGACAACACTATCAATTTAAAATAATGACCCTTTGTCTGATATAATTCCTAATTCACTGACTTTAAAGGAATACTTTCATGTGTATTTCCTATGTTCTAATAAGTTGTATGCCTTAGTTGAAACCTTAGTATGTAAAGCTAACTAAACCAGCATTGTTGCTCAAACTAATTTAATATTGAGTGTGATTAATAAAGGTGAGCAGTGAGTAAATTTCACTATTAATATAATAACACAACTACTGTCGGGGTGCATGAGTAAAATAATAGTAAGAGGCATAATTATGTTTCCATGTAATGTTATTTAAGTTATTGTATGTATAACAAAACCCTTATGTTTAAGGGAATACTAAGTTCCACATAAGTATTACATTTCATAATAAACTAAGTGTTTGGACTCATTTGAATCAGCGTTTGATTTTATGGAATTTTTTAAGTAACATTTTTGTGTAAAATCGTTGTAACATTCATTTATTTAAAAATTTTCTTGATTTGCACTCAAAGATGCTAAGGTATCGGGATTAGTGGCCAGACAGGCTGGCGCCTCAGCAGAAAAGGACAATGAGCGAAGGACGCTGGGTATTTTTTTAGGGAAATGATGTTGCACAAGTGTTGGAGTAGACTAGTTTTCTACAGGAAGTGAGAGCCAAGTATTTGTATTTAAATTCTGTTATTTATTGCAATTTTTAACATGCCATTAAAAACGTGAGTCTGATTGGTAATTTTCTGGAACTTAAAACAATCTGAACACCAATAGTCTTGCACCAAAAACCGAGAACATTCCTGGAAGTACGCCATTTTTTTTGTGAGTGCGAGGCTGTGAACCCCATTTGGGCAGCACCTCGGCCTGCTTCTTGTGTTAGCTTCATTCCGTGAAACATTGTGCTGCAGTAGCTGTGAAAATGAGGGGGCGTGCAAGGAAATGTAGCTTGGGCAGGTGAATGTTATCGATGTTAAGTTTAACAAGTCTTTTATTTTTTGTTTATGGAATGTTCTCGGCAGACGAACATGCTGCTCACAAGTAATTGTTTATTTCAAGTTTGTGTCTCCGCCAAGTTGCTGATGTAAATTTGTATTTGAAGTGAAATGATGCGCACGATAAACCGAAGGTACCAGAGAAAAAGATTGAGTTTAGATTCCTTCAAGGATGACGACTCCCTTGCACAATACCCATGTGTGTGAACCCCGAGATAAGAGTGTGCCTTCACTACCTAAGCTAATATGTGACACTGGTACCACCACAGTAAACTGAAGTGCATAAATGAAAAATACGTTTTTGGAGGTTTAACTGAAATCCATATTTTATTCTTTAATGATTTCTACTTACAACTGTACATAATACTGTTTATTATTTGTACCTTCTGCACCTTTACCCCTCAATGATGCGGAGTTGTTGCTACACCCATCAGCAGAAACGTTTGGTTGTAGCCATTTGAGAGCTGCACTCAAGCGCAAGGATGTCTAGTTGCAACTTTGGTGCAGAAAGTACCAACGATGCGAACAAAGCTCCAGTAACACTGTTTGGTGAAACAATCCTAGTAGCCTAGGTCTGTGTCTCCTCCTTTCTGTACTCTACCTGACTGTAAATTGTCAAAAAGAGTATGTTGTTGGTGCAGCTTGCATTGTCGTTAAAAAATTTGTGCATTACCAAATACAGTTTGGTAGAAATGTGGATTGTAGATGGTGGTGTTACAGATTTTTTTAAAAATCTCCTGTCATATTTTCATCTGACTTGACCGTTGTAGACTGAGTGAGAGGTGCTGTTGTGTGCAGATAGTACAGGACATCCTGGGTTCACTGCTGATGGTGCTGGTGACTGTGGGCTACAAGACAAAGCTCAGCGCGCTCCTCCTCGTACTACTGCTGGGTATGCTCAACTTGTACCACAATGCCTGGTGGAACATTCCAGACTACAAGCCCCTGCGTGACTTCCTCAAGTACGACTTCTTCCAGGTAACCCCTCTTGCTTTACCTCCACTGTGCCAGTTCTCTGTGACAGCGTAGTAATTTATTGTGTGCGTATGTGTACGTCCTGTGAGAAGTGCTGAATGGGAGCTGTTACTAGTATTAATGTGTAGTGTGTTTGCATGTAGAGGCTAGGTTCACAAGCAGTTATGGAAAGTTAAAATGAGAGATGCCTGTTGTTGAAACACCATTTTTTTTTTCTTGTTGAATAGTAATTAAGTTGAAAATACACCAAACATGAAAGAGGTAAATAAAGTATTCATTATCTTACCTACACTTCACATTCCACAGATGGTTTTTTGTAAGAATAACTTCATTTTTTAAAGAGAGGATGTACCATTTATGTGGTCTTGTAATAAACTACACTCCAGTTTTAGGGCCTTTTCACACTGAGATACTTGAGACTGTCACCAGTGACCCCACAGGACTCTCAAGTGTTACTGGTGTCAGACACTGCCAGCACTGTCAATCTTTAATACATGTTTGTTCATTAAAATGAGGTTGAGTAATGAGTGCTGCTTAGGAGGAGAGGAAGAAGAAAATGAAGAAGAAAAAGTGTTCAGTACATATTCATCCACTGCAGAATGAAAGAAAAACTGCCAACTCTTGATAGGATTCTGCCGGATAAACTGCTGCCAACTTACATACCATGAATTGACAGTGGGAAATTTAAATCCTAGTGTTCACTATAGTTCTTCACTGATGTCACTCATACACAAAATTATACATGCATATTACCAGTCTGATAAGTGATTGCCGGTGGCAGGTAGAGGAACTACAGTGTTGGTATGACACAATCGTGTCCGGTAGGTAGCAGTGTACATGTAGTTTGCACAACTACACATTGACACCTACACGTGGTATTGAAGTGTTGCGCACGCACGCGTGTGTGTGCAACAATTGTGGTGATTGCATTGCTTCTACATTTTAAGTGAAAGTTTCATTATAAGTGGCGTTGTAACATAACAGAACAAAAGTTGAGCAGACATTTCATTGGGAAATACAAAAAGACTCAACCTTTTAATGTTTTACGCAATGGTACGCCAGCCTTCTTCTTTATCACTTTTAAATGTATCCATGTGTTATTCTCCCTCTCCTCTGGTATTAGCGGCTCCTTCTCCTTCCCACATTAATACTTGTGCTATATCCTGTCCTGGGCCAGCAGAACATTTTACATGTTAATTAAGCTTCCCACAGTCTATTGTGCTTGTGCACTGATTGTACTACGTGACTGCCCATTACAAAGACCAGAATAATGTGCAAATACTCACCAGGGGTACAATTCTCAGATGATAAAAAGGAATTTGGTGTGATTCATAACTACAGACTACCTTTCTTTTAGTAACAATGGTATTCTCAGACTTCAGAAACACTGGTATTTGACTCCCGCCTACTGCTGTCTCCCTTCTCTGCCGACTGCGCTAGGTGGGTTACACCAACTGTTGAATGCTGGGACAACCAGTCACACTCCGATGATGCCATATTAGCATTGTTTTTATTGAAGACTGTATAAATTACAGACAAAATAGTTTCGTTCTTCTTGTCATAGATGGAAATATTTTTTAAATCCTAATCATTAGAAAATGTGAAGTGTTGCTTATTGCATTTCAAGTAGTAATTTTATGTAATGCAATGCCATAACCTTGCTCTTTGCTCGTCTCTTGGACAGCGAAATTCAGAAGTTGAACACAGTATAATAAAACTGTAGTTTATTATGCTACGCCATCACATGTGCTATTTAAATGTTACTTGCAGAATCTAAATCTTATTCAACATTGCAAAAATAAATGTGTTGAGCATCCTGGCGATTAAATATTTTCTTAAGTGAATTTATTTCTTTATAAAGATATGTAGGTACTGCTTTTTCAACAAAGTTTGTGTAATTGACCATTAAACTTCATGATAATTGCAGACATCAAAACCACAGCTGGAAAATTCATTATGTTTAATGTACTAAAGCGAAGAAAAATGTCATTCTCATAGCATGTAGATAACTAAGGACACATACCACATTATAAGTTATGTGTATTCTTGGTATCCCATGAATTAGAGCGATTGTCAACCATAAATTTAATTTATTTCCTAACATGGGCCAGTGTATTATTTTGTTTATACTGCAAACATTTAACAATTATTAAATGCCTCAAACTTTTATATCTTGTACGTGATTGTTTATGTTGCTAGTCTACATGTCTAACCTAATTTTTAACTCCTTCGCTGCGACATTCGACTATAGTTGAATATACAAAATATTTCTAAACTGCGACATGCGACTTTAGTCGAACATTGAATTAAATGACTCTGTAAACCATAGATGCATTGTTTTCTCGCTTAAAAACAACCAAAAGTAAACTGTTTACAAAAATAAAGATTTTTTTACTAATTTTTTACACTACCTTGGCACAGTTAAAATTTTTTTTCCGCAGCTAAAGAGTTAAACTAACTGTAGCAACTCACTATCAGTACTACAGTTATTATTCCTTGTTAATTGAGGTACATCTCATCTTCTTTTTTGAGGGCAGTGTGTAATGTACCTAATTCAATTAAATTATGCAAAACCCTTTCTAACCATGCTTAATTCATTAAGTTGCCCGTATGTGTGTTTTAGCTATAGATAAAATTCAATCGTATTTAGAAATGGTTAACATATAAAAACATAAGGATCACTACATTATAATTAACCATTAAGTAGGCACTTTAAAGGCTTGGATACTTACAAAAGTTTCTAACCTTTCATAAATACTCATTTATAAAAATTGTTCATCTTCACCACATGAAAATTGATGGCTTTCTATTTGTGATTGTAAGTTATCAGTGAAAACAAACAGAAGAAAGTCGCTGGAGTATCGGACTTATAAAGAACTAGCAAGAGTAATCAGCATTTTGTCAGTTGTAACAAGGTAAAGAAATAAGAGAACACAACATGGCGCAGTCAGAAATTAATACTACGGACATGGACAGTGTCCTGGTGGCCTGAGACGAGTTGCTTGCTTGGTTATACTATCAAAAAGGTAAGAAACACAGCATGTTTATGTGTCGAGCGGCTGCAGATTAGTCATTATGGAGTGTCGTTCAAACAGCCACCGCTTTGGTGCTCGACGGCAATTTGTGTGAAAACTATCGCAAATTCTAACAAAGTTTTGACTTCTTCATGCTGGTGACGGGGTATGAGTCGAAGTCTTCGGCTGTCAAAGTTGCCACGTGGCTAAATATAATTGAAGACGAAGCCATCGAGTTGTACAACACTTTTGACCTATCAGATGATGACAAAATGGATTTTACAAAGGTAACTGCAACATTTGAGACCTACTGTAACCCGAAAAAGAATGTCGTGGTAGGCTTGAAGTTCAGCTGTCGATCGCAAGAAGAAGGGGAGTCATTTGATTAATTTTTGAGGGACCTGAAAAAAACTAGCCAAAGGCTGTGACATCAAAGACCAGGCAGACAGTGTGGTTAGAGATTGCATAGTTCTGGGCATTAGGGACAAAGGCCTACAAGAACGCTTGTTACGGGAGCCGGATCCAAAACTAATCAAGGCAGTAGAGCAGTGCCGGGTTGCAGAGCTAGATAAGCAGTGGGCTGATGTTGCACAGAGCAAGGCGGTTACTCCAGTGCGGCAACATGTGGAAACTACGAGTGAGGAGTCACAATGTGAGCAAGTAATTGAAGTAGTATGGAGAAAATCGAGAAGGCCAAGACAACCTCCAAAACAGGAAGCAGTCGAGGAAAGTTTTTGGTGCTGATGGTGTAGAAGAGAGCACAGTAAAAGTGATTGGGAAAGAGTGGTTCAAGTGCAAAAAGTTAAATCACTTTGCAATTGCATGCACTAATCACGTGCACGAGGTAAGGTTAACTGGGCCTGTTTGTGAATCAGAGGAGTTCTTCGTAATTATACTAGAAGTTATAGGGAGGGCATTAATTAAAAATAGTGCTGTAATAGAAAGTGTGAAACAACTTCGAAAGGAGTGGGTCCAAAACAGCCAAACACAACCTTGGAGGGGTTTGATGGACACAAGTGAAACCAGTGGGTTTAGTCAAGTTTCATTGTGGCACATGTGGACATAAGGAAGACATAGTTGAAGTGGTGTTGGAGTTTGTTGTTGTGAAAGTTGTCGACTGTTGAATGTTGATCCTTGGACTGCTAGGGTGTGTATCGTTAGGACTCATCTCCCAAAATTTGGTTCACAATGTGTGCAGTACTGGTCTCTCATACACAAATTTTAAAACAGAGTTTGCATGTCTATTTGAAGGAACAGGGTGCATGCCTAGTAAGTGCAGCTTGGTGCTGGACAAGTTGGTGCAGCTTGTCGCTAAACCGCCTAGAAGAGTGCAGTTTGCATTAAGAGACAGACTTAAACAGAAGTTGGAGGTACTTGTTAAACTAGGAATCATTGCCAAGGTTGATTAGACCCAGTTAAGTTAAATGCTGCAATCTGCAGGGAGTATCAAATGATACCAACACTGGAAGAGTTAAGCTGTCAGTAAGCAATGAGATTGTCTTCACTGTGTTGGACCTAAAAAGACGGTTTCTATCAAATCAAACTCGACAAACAGTTTAGTCAATACTGCACTTTTAGCACACTGCTAGGTTATTACAGGTTCCGTAGACTCGCATTTGGCTTGTCCAGTGCACCAGTAATTTTTCAGCGTGTAAATATGGAGAACTTTGGTCATATTCCAGGAGTGATAATATATTTAGACGATTTATTGATTGTAGCATCAGATGAGCAGGAACATAAGACCTTACTACTGGTAGCACAGGGAACTCTATGCGAAGTTCAATGAAACCAAAGTCCAGTTCAAACAAAGTGAAGTAAGGTAAAATGGACATGTGTTTTCCAAGAGTGGTTAAAAACCATATCCAAAACAGGTACAGATTGTGCTAGCATTACAGGTTACCACAAACCAAGTTGAACTTAAAAGGGTGCTGAGTTTCATAAGTTATCTACGGAAATTTTTTCCCAATCTAGCAAGCATCATTGCAACCTTGAAGGATCTTCTGAAAAGTAAATTGAGTGACAGTTGCTGCTGGTGCACACAGAGGCCTGGCAGTAAGTCAAAGAGCTGATTAGGAAAGCTCCAGTGTTTCGTCTGTTTGACCCCAACAAACCTCTGTCTATGCAGTGTGATGCATTGAAGGACGGACTGGGGCGTTGTTTGATGTGCGGGGATCAGTTATGCTTTCCATAGTCTGTTTCCAGCAGATAAAAACAATGCACAATTGGAGAAAAAAAAATGCTAAGCATTGTGTTCACAGCCAAGAAATTTCATCAGTATGTATATGGCAGGAATATTACTGTATACACGGATCATAAACCACTTGTTCCCATATTCAAGAATAGTGTGGGAGATGTCTACTCAGTAAGACTACAGCGCATGAAGATTAAGTTGCTGAAGTATTCACTAGGGATGAGCCGATATGGAAAAACTGATTATGATTACTGATTGCATAAAAAATCGAATGCAACCGATTATTATGTTCTTAACCAATGAATAATATTGATGTATATGACCAATTACCTATTTAAGGCCTATATTATACTCACAAATTTTAAATGGAACAATATAGAATAAATACATACAACTTCAATCCTGGTCGCCAACATACATAGTTTTTATATTGGCTCATTTCACCACACATTGTGTTTGTTTTACTCTGCCTTTACATGGTATCTCGTCGACTGCACTGAACTCGCACTTACAGCGCACCAAACACTTAAAATGTGTGCGTGTGACATCATGGTACTAAACAAACAAGTGCTTGTAGCTTGTTTGTCTGCCATATTTGATGTTAAGTAATGGGGAAATAAGGAACGGTTATGTGGAAAGTTACACAAAGCCATTCTCAAATGTTCGTAAATGCAAATGTTAAAACTTGATAGAATGTAAAAAATAATTTCTCAAAAAAAAAAAAATCAGACTTGTAAATACGTTTACTAAACGCATGTGGCTTTGAGAAGTTGCTTCAAGAAATGAAAAGTGTGTGAATCACAAACATTATTTTATGAGCACGTGGAATTACTTTCGTATTAAAGGTATTTCCGTTCCATATTCACTGTTATGTTTTTTTCTTGGATGCTAACACCAAAACATTAGCGCTAGCGTAAAGTGTAGGCTATTGTTCAGTTTGTTTAATTTTTTTCATGCTGGATTGGTTAATCATTTAAAATAATGCAGATAACGATTAATTACGAGAACTGATAACTGTACGATTAAAGTTAATCTGTAATTGAATCGGTTCATCCCTAGTATGCACTGTCAGTTGAATACCTTCCAGGCAAACTTATGTATATAGCTGACCTTTTGTCAAGGTCTTACCTAAAAGAGTGTGATGATGAAGCAGAGTTGTCATCTGAAATGGTCCACATAGTGGGTGTGTGTGACAATGGCCAGATATCAGAAGAGAGAAAGACCGAGTTCAGGCAGGAAACATGAAGGGATAAAGTATTTGGTGAGGTGATCTGATAGATACTGCCTAAAAGAATGGCCAGAACGTACGAAGGGTGTCAGCCAGCAAGCTCAAGTGTATTTTGTTCAGACACATAACTTGCATGTGGACAAGGTTATGTTGTTTCTGAGTGACCGTGTTGTGCTACCAGGGAAACTGCGTCCAAAAATGCTATGCCTGCTCCACGAAGGCCATCTAGGCATAGAGAGAACAAAAGCATGTGCCAGATAGGTGCTGTATTGGCCTAACATGTCAGCAGACATTGAGTCAGTGGAGAGTAGGTTCTTGGTATGTCAGAAGTTCAGAGGTAGAAACATAGCAGAGCCACTAATTCGTCATGAAGTTTCAACACTGCCAATTGAGAAAGTAGGTATTGATCTGTGTGACTTTGGCAGAACAGCTATTTGATTTTAATGGACTACTTTTCAAAATGGATTGAAATAGTACCTGCATAAAATAAACAAGTTGGTGGGGTAACAAAAGCATTAGTGCATGTGTTAGTCATACACGGTGTCCCGAAAGTGATTGTGTCGGACAACATACCATTCCTCTCTCACAAGTACAAGCAGTTTGCAGCAAATTGGGATTTTGAAGTTGTGACAACAAGTCCACGTTACCCAAGATCCAACGGACAAGCAGAATGGGTAGTGCGAATTGCAAAGAATATGCTCAGAAGGTGCTCAGATCCAAAGACTGACATATCAGTCATGCTACTGGAGTACATAAATACTCCTCTGTCTGGAGTAAGATTGTCATCAGCACAGCTATTATGAGTCGGTGTGTGAGATGAGCCAGAAGTTATTAGCATCTCAAGTACACACCAAAGCAATTGAGGCACTACAAAACTGACAAGCTAAAAGCCAGCAGTGGCACGATAGAAGAGCAAAGGTACGGAGAGAGCACAACCAGCAGGATTGAGTCTTGCTGTATCAAAACAAATAGTGGGAACCAGCAGAGGTAGTGCAAAAGGCAGTGACACCAAGGCCATACATGGTCAGAGATCAAGAGGGCCAGCACCTACGAAGGAACTCTGGACATATTGCAACCATCCGGTTTACCCGTAGAAAAGCATGGTAGACGGTCCAGCCTGGACTTTGACTTCAAGGGATTTCTAAGAAATCACGAGTGACCAGAGAGAAGAGTTATTGAGCAACAGACAAGAAAGAAGGGAGAGGAGACAGCCATAAGTGAGCACGAGGAAAGTGAGGAAAATTTTGGATTTCCTGAAAGTGAAGAAAATGTTGGTTTTTGTGTGTGCACTAAGTGTGGAAAAGAAATCAGAAGACCAGCAAGATACAGAGAATAATACAGTAACTGTTTTTTTTATATTGTTGTTTTGTATGTCTAAAAATATGCTCTGTGTAGTATAGTTGTTGGTTAGGGGAAGGTGTTATGATTGTAAGTTAGCAGTGAAAACAAACATAAGAGTGTTTATGCAATATCGGACTAGTAAAGAACTAGCTATCATGATTATCATTTTGTCAGTTGTGACAAGGTAAATAAATAAGAGAACATGACAGGCTATTATCTAAATTGTTGTATGACCAGACTGTAGGTGTGAGATTAGTACTAGGTACTCACACCTATGAGCCTGCCTGTTGCATTCTCAAATATTGACAAGTCACAGTCTGGAGTTTGCTACTCACATGTATAAGTTGTCACATTACTAGAACCTTTCACACAAGGCTTCGCATCGTCACCATTAAGAAGCCACCGATTTTCACTTGGCAAAGACGAACTTATGAAGTAAATGCATGTTTGCAGAAAGTTTTGTGGGCTACGTAATTCTACCATCAAATTTATTTAGTGATGCATAGTAATGAAAGAATATATAAGTTTTCATGTGTTAAATTCACAACCTTCTAACTTGCATGTGTGAGTTAAAAATCATAGCATAGGTAAATACAGGGTTCTTACGGTCCTGGAAAGTCGTGGAACTTTGACCAAGTCCTTAAAAGGCCTTGAAAAGTCCTTGACTTAAACCAGTCCTTGAAAAGTCCTTGAATTTTTTGGTAATGTTATATTCCAGCTAGTTTCTTAACATTGAAATCCTTTCTTAGATATATAAAACCATATTTTGTCTATGCATTATTTCTGTAATGTAATTTACTTGATGATAACAAACATTTTGGAGTGTCTGTATAGGTAATACATTTTCTGGAATGCCACAACATGGTCTGTTATTCCTAATGTTTTTTTTTTTGTGTGTGTGTGTGTGTGCATGGCAAGTAGTACCCTGAAACTAGAATTTCATGGCAAAGATTTTATTTGGAAGAGAAGAGTGTCAAAAATAAAGAAACAAAAGAACTTTGAAGAAAAGTGTCCCATACGGAATGCCGTATTTACGTGATTACAAAAATAAATTACGTGTCGGGTGTGGGAGAGGCATAGCATGCAACGCATGCTGTAGAGCGGAATGTCTCCCATAATGTTTCTCAAGTCTAAGCTATTTTCTGGTTTATTTATCATTGGTGAACTTCATCAGCTCTAAAGAGAGAGGAGAAAAAAATTTGAAACATTGTAAATAAAATCTTAAATATTCAAATAAAAATTTTGTTTATCAAATGTAATTTACTGCGGTCCTTGAAAAGTCCTTGAATTTTTATTGTATGTTGCTGTAAGAACCCTGTAAATAAAAATGCATGCTTATATTGAACAAACTTGGTTTGTTTCGGCTTCATATAACTTAATTTGAATTAAATTTTATCATTGAAAATTTAGGCAAAATATAACTCATCTTAAAAGGCTCAGTTGGTAGTAAATTAGTAAATTATTACTTATAACAAGATAGTTCATTATAATGTAAAAAAAAAAAGCATGCAAAAATTTTTATGATTGCTAAAAGCAGAGTTTTAGGGAATATGTTTCGTCTAGAGGAGACAGATCTGCGGTATTACGAAGTGTAGTCCATTTCTGAATATCACCTTTTCTGACTAACACAAGAATATAATATGTGTTATATTTTATGTGGATAGTGTCCTTTATTTTTATTATTCCTAAAAGTACTGTAGGCAGGATTGTGGATGAGGAAAAATTTTGAAAGAAATGTGTTGTTTGCAGATGCAAATTTACATTTGCTACGGGTCATTTTGGGTTTATAAAGTTTTTGTTAGAAGCATAGTGGATGTGGAGGTTAATACGGTGATGGTATTTGGTTTTAGACAAGAAACCTTTTCGAATTGGACTAATAAAAATGTTAAGTACAGTAGAATCCTGTTGTTACGACTCCTCACACAATTTCCAAGAAATGGGTCGTAAAAATGGGAGGGTCATAATAGAGGAACTGGGACATTTTGGGCTGATTTTGACCCCCTCAGTATCCCTGTATGTCTAAATTTGCAGTTTTTCGCATAAAGTTTATATTCAGTCATCTCTGGTATAAAAAATACTGTTTGGTAACCTTACCCACAGTTACCAAGCGTTGTGGCACTATATTGTGCATCTGTATCCTTCCGCCGGAAGGAGTTACTCCTGCCCCTCTGCTACTGAGAAGCAGTTCTACTCAAGATGGCGACGTGGTAAGTGGTGTGTAAGGATCATAGATCCATGCTTGTTCGATCTTCTAGAGTGGATCTGTTCAGAATTCTCGTTACATTTTGGTCCTCCGGGCCGGATATCAATATCCGTGTTTAGTTATGAGTACATTTTCGTTCGTTAGCATGCGATGCGCAATTAAAATTTGGTTGCCGCGTGTGTGAAGGAATTACCACGCTATTATCAATCCATTCGCACTCAATAATCCGCCGAAAAAATGAGATTTTGTGCGTCTATCGTCATTATTTATGAAGAAATCTGCAAGCCATGGTGAACATTGCGTCGAAAGTGCGAAGGTGTTATTTTCTTGTGCCGTTGATTGTCCTGTTCTTGCCACGTGGGTGAGTACATAGTAGCATTATCAGCGTTCTTATCTGGACGTGTTTTGTTGTTCAATCTTTCCAATGGTTCCGCTGTTCTTTCATTTACCGTCGGATAGGCTGATATGTACAAATGTTGGGGTGCCAGAATTGCCTGGGTTTGTTCCGATAGTTAGCTTGGTGGATATTTTTGGTTGTTTTCACTTACGGCATCCCTCGTGTTTTGTGTGTGGAATTTGTTGAAGTATCCATTATATGTTGCAATATATTTTTCTGCTTCCCAAAGATCATGTAGCAGTCCATGCCTTGATAGATCATTATCACCTTAAATACTTACATGCCGCACCACAATTACTTCAGTCTCTGTTGGCCCAGAAGTTCTGGATCTTGTCAGCCGGATCCCTCGTTAGGTCCAGAGTTTTCAAATGTATAAGGTGTTTCCGATGTCGACATGTGAACACTCCTCCCCTCACGGGTGAATTGCCTGCTGGGAGAATTACGTCTGCTGGAGCCTTTGAAAGAACTGGGGTTGACTATGCTGGGCCCTTCACCATCAGACTCAACAAGTTACGTCGTTGCACGACTCAAAAGGCCTATCTGTCAATCTTCATTTGCTTCGTCACCAAAGCCATTCACATCGAAATTGTAACCTATCTCGCTGCTGACAGTTTTGTTGCTGCGTTAACACGATTTGTGTCAAGAAGAGGACTGTGTACTAACCTACACTCTGATTGTGGGACAAACTTTGTAGGTGCCTCCCGACAGCTTCAGAAGTCTTTTGCTGAACTTTTCAAATCTCCGCTTCTCGAAAACTTCTCTATAGCTCATTCTATTAATTTTCATTTTCATCCCCCTGCAAGTCCTCATCAAGGTGGTCTGTGGGAGACCGCAGTGAAATCAGCAAAATATCACCTTCGACGAGTCATTGGAGAACAGATTCTTACCTTGGAGGAGCTAATCACATTATGCACAAAGGTGGAAGCGGTCCTAAATTCTAGGCCGTTAACACCTATGTCATCGGATCCAACAGACTTGACTGCTCTCACACCTGGGCCCTTTCTTATTGGCTGCCCCCTTGTAGCTGTTCCAGAGTCAGGTGATGATGACAGTGAGTCCCCTATCCTTCTCTCTAGAAGATGGAAGCTCGTGAGCGCACTCTCAAACCAACAGCAGATTTTCCTTAAATTTTCAACTTTTTTGACCAGAATTTTTCACGGTTCCTCAAAAAAAGGTTGTAAATAGAGGTAGCTGTAATAAAGGGGGTCGTAACAGAGGGATTTTACTGTGCGTACTTAAGTATGCCTTATGTCCAAAATTTATGTTGCCTAATTGAACACATTTCATTACGAGTAGCCAGCAGTGTTAACTAAACACATACAATAACACAGCGCTAAGGTATTCTGACATGTTACTCCTACAGAAAGACTGCAATGACATAAAAAGAAAATATTTAAAGCACTGAAGTTAAAAAAAATTACTCGCTTGAAAGTGGTTTGAATTCTCCATACTCCAGGATAGAACATGTCCTAGTAAATTTGGTTTTTGTTCCTTGAAATATCAACATGCAAAAGAAAGTAAATTGGTCATAGACTTTGTAAATTATTAATCGTTAAATTTTAATAATTTTCGGGACGTTTGTTTTTTTCCCAAATCTTTGTGAAGAAATATCATAAATTCTTTTTAAATAATGAACACCTCTCAAGTAACAAAATTATATGATTATATATTTGGATACATGCAAATATCTCCAGTCACAACATAAATAAACTGTATTTTTACAATAACAGTGAACCCTCAATAACTCGGACCTCAATGTCCCGGACTTCGGATAACTTGGACAGAATTAAAAAAAAAAAATTGTAATTATTTTTAATTAATCATTTCTTGGTTCAAAGACGTACAAAAATTGTTTCTGCTGGATTTAAATTCATTACATTATATTTTAGAACAGTATTAAACTTTATAATGTAGTCGTTCATCGCTACTTAGCTTTTAATAATCCCACAGTAAATATCTGGCAAGTTCCGTGTGGTAAAATGTTGCTAGCGAGGCACGCAACGCGCGAGTAAAGATGCAACGCAGCAGGCCGACCTCTTACTTCTTTATCTTTCCTCCCTCTTCACCCAGCGAGCCAGGCACGTACGTGTGTCGTAAACAAACATTTCAGTGTGGTGCTTGTGAAACGACTGTAACAACGGGTTACAATGACACATAAACGGAAAATTATTTTGTTCTGGTATGTACAGTGAATTCAGGGTTGCAAATCAAATTGTTCCGAACATTAAAAAAAAAATTTTAATCATTGCTTCGCATTGCGATTTCGAAAAATTGGTGAGAGTGTTTTACGCCTCTTTAACAATTCAAGAGCCGATGCGGATGGTGAAAGAACAACACAACATCCATGCCCGAGCCGGGATTCAAACCCATGGCCTCTCGCACAGTACACAGACGCCTGACTACGCTATGTAGGCCGTCGTGATGTAGAAAAAATCACGACTTAGTCAGTTTGATGGGTTAAAAGAGGGGGGGGGGGGCAAAAAGGGAAATTTGCCCCGGGCTTCATGTTCTTGCGTTTGAATAAAAAATAAAAGATAAGAGTTATTATTTAATATCAATGGGCTTTTATAAAGTTTCTATTAAACCTTGACGGTTGTTTATGAAATGTATTTAAAAGTGTAAGTGCTAATAAAGACGTCATTGATGTCCATTGCCGAGGTGAGAGCTATGACAGCGCAACCAACATGTCAGAAGTGTGAATGCCTACAAGCGCACAGTATCATCACTACAACAACAACAACAAAAAGGGTGGGGGGAGAGGCTCAGATTTACGTTGCCCTAGGCCTCATTAGATATTCTAATGAAGTGACCCTGAGAAAAACTATTTCTCGTAGAAACATTTGAAATGATTGAATGATACAAATCTGGAGCAGACGGTAAACAGATGGTACATTCAGTAGAGATTAAGAGTGGTTTTTGTGAGAGGTGTAGAACTGCAAGACACAGCTGAAAACAAAGCACATTTAACTAAGCAAAACAGTAATTTAGACAGTTGTCCAATACATTGCAATTCGTGGTCTTAAATGCACTGTTTTTAAAATTTTTGTGCCTTGCTTTTGGTTGTTTTTACTACCATTTAACTATGTAGAACATGATTTGTGTAAGAATAAGGCTGTAAATTACGCTTTCTATGATGCAATTTATATACATAAAATTAAATTTTTAAATTCGTAGTGTTAAAATGTGTTCACATATGTCTGTACAGTGACCCAGAAGGATTGTTAATTACAGTACCGTTTTTATTCGTGTATACGAGGAAAATTATTTTTTGTACCTTTGGAACATTGTAGGAGGGTAGAGTAACTATTAAGCTAGCAGCTGGCTGCTGCCCCTAAGCTGTGACATACGCACGTAAGGTATTTTACAATGTAAACATCTTGTGTGAAATGTGTGTGGTCACATGCGGTGTTTGTATTGCTGTTGTGATGAGACTGTACCGGTTGACCTTGACTACTTCCGCTCGTAACCTCCCTAGCTTATCTCCAACGATAATTTCTTATCTCTCTCACACGTGCACGCACATTGGCTGTCGCCAGTCAGACGAAGACTTTTATGTGATAGAAGGGTGCCTTCGTGCCAGCTTCTAGCACAGAGATAAAAAAAAGGATCAGCCAGGAGTAGCATAAAAAATAAAAATCTGACTGCCTACATTGTTAGACATTCTTTTATAGTCGTCCACGTTAGCGTTAATTTTCCCACTGCATGGCGGCCCTCCCGTAACTTGATACAATAGTTAGTTACGTACAAAACAGTATTTATTGCAGCCTCTTTTGCTTGTAGAAATTATAGCGTACTAATTTCTTCCCATTTCTGTGATTAATGACTGATTACCTCACCTCCCCGGACGCCCCTCTATAACACGGACAAATCGTAACTCGGACAGCTTCTTCCCCCTTTTAGTCCGAGTTATCAAGGGTTCACTGAATATAATAAATACTCTTGTTTAGTTACTACATAAAATTAATTTATTTTGTGCCTTGATAAATAATTATGCAGAATAACTAAATAAGAGTAATCTTGTGTTGTTGAAATATTTACAAAGTAATGTAAACACTAATTCGTACAAAAATTTAACAGTTTATTACAGTAAGTAAAGTAAAAAATTCTAAAATTAAAATAAGCACAAGAACATGTGCAATCCTTATCTATGACAGCTTGAAATAAAAATCAATGTAAGGAAAAGGAAGTTGGATAGGAAAGTTCAGGGAAATTTTACTTGAAGTTCGGGAAAACTGTAGAAATTTTCTAGGCGTAGTAGGTACTAATTTGAGGGGTTAAATGTCGTCCTTCGAACTGCCAACACTCAAACTATAGAAGTATATATATTTTTTCATAAGGTTGTTTAGTGCGCAGTCATAAACGCTATGAAATAGTTTATGCAAGTGCTCGGTTTAGAATCATTATATTATAATGTTATTCTATTTTAAAAAAAGTATGATGTTAGTTATCATGTAGAAGTCTGCATGATGTGTTTGATGGTAGGAACTTCACTGAGCGAATATGAATATGTGTAATTATTTGAGGTGTAATATTATTGTAACAATAATTTTATACATTTAAATGTATTTTTATTTATTTTTTTGTTGTTAATTTTTATAGTTAGTAAATGAAATGTTAAATAAAAAGTAAACTGAGTTTAGAAAGAATTAGGCCAACTATGGGCATTGTGGAGACTATGTTTTCTTTATTTCTTTTAGAAAATTAAAAAAAAAGTAAAATAATTAAAACAATATTCAGGGTAACATTTTGATTAAGGGAGTTTCACGGATATTTTATTACATATTTGTGTGGACACCCTGAAACAGTGCTGGCCATGATGTATACAAGGCAGTAAAAATACAATGCTGTTGCTATGACAGGGCCTACAATGAAACAGTAGGTGTGACTCATCTAGTGAAGATAGTAAAGCCAGGAGGATACGACAACAAGACTACTACTGCTACAATTCTACACAATTTCACCTCTTGGTTTGAGTCGGGGCCTATCCAACCCCTAACAGACTGACCAGGTCTACTTCCAGGCACTTTTGCAGCCTACTCATCTATCTTTCTCAGAGGAAGGGTCCTCTCCAGATCTGCCCCGCATACGGGCAACCACCACCACTACGAATTCAGCCCAGACCAGGCACGAGAGAAAACCTCTTCGTGGGGCTATCTGGTCGCCCGTAGTACAGTACTACCTAATTAGTATTTTTCCATGGCATTTGTGGGTTTTCCAGCCTGATGACAACAAGACTGTAGGAATTATGTTGTCTATACATGTTTTTGCAGTCAGAGATTACCAATGTTTCTTGGGGGTGGTTAGTCTGTATACTTAATCATGCCAACGCCATAGCCAAGTTCACAGACGTGAAAATCGCACACTCCTCATGCCAACTGTCTATTCACATTGAGCATCTCAGAATAGCACCCCTGCTGACAGGCCTTCAAGAATATATTTGCACTCAAGCAGATAGCGGCTGTTAATTGGTTGCTCTCCGACTCTGTCATACTACATTATTGGGCCTCACTTCTCTGTTATTGGCCAAGGACCATCCAGGAGGTGTCAGATAAGTAGAGAGCCAGTTGCAAAATTGACACAAACTTACAGTTGATTCAATTATAGCTTGTACCCAAAACAAACTGGAAATTTTTCAGTGCTGTAAAGATAATTTGCACACAATAAACTGCCCCATAAATACCCGATTACATAAAATTGTTAGAAATTGTGAGTGGGTATTAAAGTGTGCACGTGAGAAATGATCTATGTGATAATTTTAATATTCTGTAAGTTTAATGCCTATTATTGAAAATGTTACTGTTGAAAACAAAAACTACATGTCACCAAGGGTACTGAATTAATGATTTCACTTTTCAGAAAACAAATTTGTATAGATTGCATCTAGCCATTTGTTTGACTCCTCTAATACCGTATTTGCTGGCATATAGGTAGGGTTGGCAAAAACCCGGGCTTTTTTGAAAATGCCCAACCCACCTGGTTTTTTTTGGGGATTTTTTCAATAAAACCAGGTTTTTTTAGTAAAACCCGGGTTTTTTTTCTCAAAAACTCTGGTTTTTTCAACAATGCATTGTTTATTTTTCAGACTAAATCCTGGTTTTCATCAGTTTCATAAACCAGTTAACTTCTTTTAATATATAATTTTAACAAACGGTATAAATTGTGAATATCATAAGTTATATTGCCATATAAGTATTTCTAAATTCTAATGCATAATTTTTTAACATAATTTCAGCGCTGTTTAAATTATTATTTTGACTGGTTAACTGTTGCACCTGTATCTTTTTTTGATGTTACCTATTTAAGAATTTAAATTAAAGTAATAGCCTAAAGTATAAGAATTAAAAAAAAAATATGAATGTGATCAACTACTTTGACAAGAACCTTTTAAAAATAGTTTTATTATTTTATTTGCCTTTGTAAGTAATGCCTGGCTCATGTGTCATTGGTCATCTTACATTTCTTGTTGTTTAGTCAAAAAATAAAGCTCCTGAAGTTATCATATTACACTCCCTTCCCCTTTTACCTTCTGAGTACAAAGTCCTCTGCATATTTCCCTCATTTTGTTATCCTATACTCTATAGTCAGCGGCTGGCCTCCAGCCAAGGCACATTGGTACTTCGAGTCTTGTATCATGAGGTAAACAATTAGTGCCCTGCTAGTTTTGGTTTATTATCTTGTACACTGGTACTTTTATAACTATGCCTTTTGTAGCAAATCCAGGAAGGAAAAGTGCTACAGAATGGACTGAAGTACTGAAAATCGATGGGAGCGGTAAAGTTAAGTGCAAACATTGACTAAGTGAAATTTCTGGGAAAGTAGAAAGAATTCGTGTTCATCTATCTAAATGTGTTATTAGGAGTTCTAATTTTTCAATGACTCTTGAACTAGACAGCGACTCTCTAGATGATGTGTGTACCTTCACAGTCTCCTAGCTTGAGTAAAGGTAGTAAAACTGTCATCAACAGTGTTAATGGCACTACCTCCAGTATCTGAAATATCTTGCTCATCTTTGACGGTAGGACATAAAATTCAAACAAAGGGTACATATTTTACTCAGATGACAACTTCTACTCGGAAAAAGTTGTTAGACAAGTCTATTGCAAAATTTTTTTATTTCTAGTAACATTGCTTTTAATGCAGCAGATACCACTGCATTTAAAGAAATTATACAGTGTTTGCGTCCTGGCTATAAACTGCCTAACCGGCAACAGTTGGCCAATGAATTGCTAGATGAAATGCACACAGAAGTGGAAAATGCCCTTACAGATAGTTTAATTGATTCAACGGTTACTATCGTTCTAGATGGATGGTCATCTGTAAAGAATGATCCCAGCAATGTACACAGGAAAATAAAGTTATATGTGTGACTGAACTAAAATTACTAAAATTACAATGGAAAAATTGAAAGGTGTTTGTATCTTTTAAGTAAGTATTGTTGATAAACCTTGTGGAAAAAAAACAGGCACATCATCAGTTGCGGGCCACAGTGCACTATTTGGCAATGCCGGACTGAGGCCTGCCGCATGCTACGTGGCAACGCCGGGCTGAATCAAGTGCGTGCGAGGTCATCACATTCCTGTGCGCTGTTGTCGCCTGCCAGCCAAGCACTAGACACATTAATGTGCGATAAAGTACCTAGATCCTTGTTTTCTCTGCCTGAGAGTAATGTGCTGACAGGACAAAGGATCTAGGCATGTGCTCGAGTTGTATTGATCGCAAAGCGACGCATGCTTCACTGCGAGGTAAAAGTGGCCTACGTCACAAATATGTTGCTAATCAAAATTTGGTATCGTAAATTTGATCAAAAAAATGGGTCACTTGTTTTGATATGTAATGGAAAAAGTAACCCTTGTGAAATCATACAACCCCACAGCTTACAGCTTAACTTGCAAACAATTTTAGATTACCAAAAATTTTCACACCTTCATATAAGACGAGTAGCAATTTTTGAAGGCCAAAAATATGTAAAAATAGTATTCATATATGCTGGCAAATACAGTACAATTGTGCATACAGTAAAATCCTTGTACAGGACCCCATTTTTACGACCACCTTGTTATGACTATTCTCAGGTAGGGGTGGGCGAAGCTTCGAAATTTCGAAGCCGAATCGAATATTTTCATTATTCGATATCATATTCGAAATAAAATTTTTACTTCGAACTTCGAAAATATTACTACAATTTTCTGGTGGTTATAAGTCATCTTAAAAATTGTTATTATTTGGCCAAAACTTGAAGATGGTGTCGAATTTACGTTATTATAAACGTTCAAAGATTTTATTTTTAACTAACCACACACATTGGCTAGTGGACCATGAAAACATAACCTTAATAGCGTACATACAAAGCAGCCAAAACGGCCGAAACTAAACCGTCAACAACTAATTTCATTCAAATAGGGAAACCACATCTTTAAATAATTATTTTTGTTTAGAGCCCGAGATGTTTTATCTTCGAAACTTTCGTTAAACACTGCTAATTTTTGTAGCAACATCTGCTATATCAATTTGTGCCTAAATACAACTTACAGTGATTATTGTAGATTACGCAGCAGAATATTTTTTAACTAAATGGTCGTGAAATTGCACTCAATGCGATGCAAACCGTAATTAGAAAGGAAACAAGTAGCATGGTTTACATCAAGTGCGCCATTTCGAGTGGCCTCAGTCGCAAGCCATACAGCCAACAGCCACCGTGTCACAGCACATGCACTAAGGAAACGGACCGGTGCAGTGCATAATTATTTATGCACTTCAAAGTAATAATTTAAATTTACGCAACACGAGAGGCGGATCAGTTAAAAACAAATGTAATGCTGCTGGCCCACTGAAATTTTCGCAAGTGAAGTGTGTCGATCACGTAATGACCATGGCCATATTGCGACCACGTTCAGAGATGCGGTATTCAGACGAAATCAGTACGTACTTACGGAAACTACTTCGGATCCACTCGATAGAGAGTAAATCGGTCGGAAACGTCGTGTGTTGATTGGAGCAGTGTAGATAGCAGCAAGCAGACAACAAAGGAAAGCGCGCGTAAAACGTAAAAAAACACTCCCGCGTGTGTAAATAATAGAAAATATATTATAAGGCGGTTTGAATGCATGCTCACGGAAAATACTTTGTCGGATCGTATTATTTTTATTGAAAAAGAAGTAGTCTGAAGCAATTTATCAAGTACAAATATTGCCAGAGTACGTAATTCAGGTATGGAATAAATAGTTATTACTTGTACGCAGTTTGAATGCTACATAAGTATATTATACCAGCACAAAAGGATAACGTGACCAATGCTACCCAGCAGGAATCTTCCAGGTAGGTTTCCATAAACGCATCGTGATTACAAAGTAACGAATGTCACTACGTAGAAGTAGAAAACCTGGAAAACTATTTTGGCAATTTTTTATAATCAACTAATGGAGCCAAGCACTTCAGGTCTGAATACTGGGCCACCTGCCAAAAAATCCATGAGCAGTATTTTGTTATTTTTTTTACTAAAAGTGTCAGCGGTAATAAAGCAACATGCAAAACATGCAAGAAAATATTAAAAATTCCAACAGGTACTTCATGGATTAATTAAAAAAAATATAAGATTTTAGGGTCTGTTAAGTTTCATAAAACCAACTGAATTTTTTTGGGATTTTGTGATTCTTTTAGGTACCACTACAACCCTACAGAATTATCTAAAACAACATCCTGAGCAATTGAATATAATAATTCCACTAAAAACATTTTTTTTTGCAAATCACTACAAAACTCTTATTTTTTACCCAATTTATAATTAGCCTTCAAGGAAAGTTGCTAACAGTGTAAATTATTTTGCATTGTATATTTGTTAAAAAATTAAATTTACTTGATATTCGATATTCGATTCGAATTCGTGAATATTTCAACATATTCGCTTTGAATTCGCTTCGAAATGAAATTTTCATATTCGCCCACCCCTATTCTCAGGAACTGTGGGGGTTGTAATAGAGTACTTACAACAGCCATCTGTCTGTGACGACCCTATCCTTGGGAATTGTTGATGAGTAAGGTGTCGCGTCAGCCCTTTACTTAGTCACTTCTATGCAACTATACTTGTTTCCTCTGCACCATCCCTACCATTAATGCAAGACCAGTAACTATTTCAGGCCCGGCTTTGAGCTGCTGTATTATGTGCTGTACTGATGCTGGTATGGCAGTGAATTGCTTCTTCAGTTGCTGTTCCCCCTAGGGTAAGCCAGAGCCACGCTCCAGCTAGGATCCATGGGGCAGGTGACTAGCGCAACCCAAAGAACCTTCCTTCAGAAGCCAGAGCACCATGTAACCACAAAAGATTAGCTCCCAGGGAAATTCCCCCTCATGGCCACTTGTCAGGTCCTGACTGGCACACTACCTCCTCTCCAGACTGACTCCCGTCTGACTATTAACAACTACTTGACTGCCGACAACTTTCTACTTCTAGAATGCCTGCTGGCTAAATAGAAAATGTGAATAGGTCTAATACCCTCTGTGGTACTTGCTCTGCCCTTATATACAGTCAGGTATTGACCAGAGGGGGAGGGGAGTTCCAGCGTCACTCCTGTGTAGCTGTGGAGTGGAGCTGGCCACTGGTGTACACTTACACTCTCCTACACTGACAGCGCACTGCTGTTCCATGTGCCACCACTCAGACTGTAAACTGCAGCAGTGCTGGCAATACATTTCAATTTGTGACCATAGACTGCTTGCGGGTGCATTGTCCAAACACTTGTGGCCAACATGGACGCAACACCGTGAGGGAATGACAGTGAAAACCTGGAGTTAAGACTTCATTGCATAGTATCCATTCCCTGTTTTTTGTTCTGAAGGCTTATTATGTACAACCTCTGCTAAGTTACTTTGTGTGCAATCCATGCCAACATCGAGTTTACTTTGAAAGTGGTTATGTACTACAAAGCTGTATTTGCGCTCATGATCTAGGATGCAAAGACAAAGAAGGAAACTGATGAAAATTTGCATGACTATGGAAGGGCACACAAAGTAACAACAATCTTTGCATCACTCATTAAAATATTGTAGTAAAGTAAACACTGTCTTTAATCAAAGCATGATCGTAGAATGGTTTTTCAATACACAAAACTGATTAAAATAGGTTTACCTTGTAAAAATTAACTTCCCTAACATGCTTGGGTGTTCAAAAATAATACCAGGTGGAAGCATAACCTAAAACTGAAGATTTTGTTTACATCCAAGGCTAAATGACGGACAACCCCCAGGTCCAGCTGCAGTATATATTTTTTGGTTGGTTTATGCTTTTATGTGAGGAATAGTAATGAAACAGTGGCTACACGTGAAAAGGAGACAAATACTGGACAAAAGCAACCCCTTTGCAATGAACAGTATCAATTTTCAGAAGCTCCTTGGCTACTTCCAATCAGCAGATGGTCGTGATTTTTGTGAGACTGTGATATTAGCTGGAAATTCGAAAGTAAAAGGATATTTTAAAACAGCGTTGGTGGTACATAATAAATACAACCTATGTTTAATAATTCGTGGAATGGATGTTTTGTACCTCTTTTAAACCATTTGAAATATTAGCTGTGTTTTATATCCATCTACATGTTGGGTAATATATGTTACACATTTTAAAAATACTACTATAAACACAGTAAAATTGTTTGGTGTTTCAATGCTGGAATATGTGGCTGCAGAGATACCCACACATAGAGGTTAAGATGCAGGAATTGGTAACAGTGCAAAGGATGGTGGAGAGATGAGTGAAGGGTAGGTAGAGAAGGGAGTGGCAGGGTGGACTGTAGGAAGGTTGTTATAGGCCATCTTCAATGAAGGAAATTGGATGGAATACATTGAAGAATAAACAAGATAGTTGAAAGGCAGGTCAGGATGTACAAAGTTCAAAACGTAGAGGGGGGATTGGGAGGGGTTACATTGTCGCCTAACTAAGGAAGGGTTTAGAGGGAGATGAAACACCAGTGAGAAGATTCAGGGGATGTGGAAAACAGAGCAGGGGAGGCAGTCTATGCTCATTAGGTCTGTGAGGGAGTGGAATGATTTTCAGGATGACTCGGTGACTAAGAGCAGTTGGGGGAGGGGGGGGGGAGTTTAATGATTCAGGAAGGGTTTGGAGAGGGTGATGTAGGGTGGCAGGAAGGAATGAGCTCACCACAGGGCGACAGCCCAATTGTGAATGTTTATTATAATTACTACTACCACCACCACCACCACCACCACTACCTTTTGCCTGCGACTTTGCTCGCATTGATGTCCTTAAATGAGTGTCAAAAATCATTGAAAAAAAAAAAACAAAGTACCAGTGACTTAGTTCATGTATAATTTGGCCCTCGAAAAGATGCCACATGTGAACCACTTGGGAAGTTGACATACTAGTACGCCTCGGCTCGGTCCTTCGGCCGCCACAGTTACACTTGCGTTGACGCCTTCTAAGTTCGGCCTTCGACCATCTTTGTGTTCCTGGGACCTGCCCCCCCCCCCACCTTTTACCGATTACATCATCATCTAGTGGAGTTATCGAAGAATAGATATTGCAAAAATATTTTCCTTTTTCAGATATCTATTTGTACCAATTTTCATGGTGCGGGAATTAGCTGGTAGACATTTCACGCCGTTCAAGTTTTATTTTCGTGATAAAAAGTAGCCCATTACCTTCTCCAAGATCCAATGTATCTCTATACCAATTTTCATCCAAATTGGTTCAGTGGTTTAGGAGTAAAAGCATAACCAACAAAGAAACAAACAAACTCACATTCATATTTATAATATTAGTAAGGATTATTATTATTATTATTATTATTATTATTATTATTATTATTATTATTACTTATATAATTTTTTCTAAACATTTTAATTTCAGGTGTTGTACCAGGAAAACATACATACTTATTACTGAGTACTTAACCTTTACGATCCCTTTTGGTATCTCTTGCATAAGTTTTAAAAGTAAATAGAATTATTTTTTTCTTATGTTTTGCCCCCCTGAAGTTAGGCCGCTTCAGGTTCCTTATTTCTGGTTGTATTCCAGAGCTACGTCCTCCATAATATGTCCCTGTGACATAAATATTATTATTATTATTGTTGTTGTTGTTGCTGTTATTCAGCAGGAATGGGGGTGGTAATCTTTGAGAACACTTTTTGTGCTTAGTTTTTTTGCCTTTGACTGTATATGACCGGGAATTCATTCAGTCTAACAGTAATACAAGATTATTTTTCTAATATTTTGCTACAGCTATGGCAACTAACTAGCTGCGATGGTCAAGGAATCAATAAATCTACAAGTATAATATGTGTCATGTAACTTTTCCATATTTTGATATTTCTCTTCTGAGGAAAGTGCCTAGCAGTTCCATTGTTTAGAGTTTCAAACCTGCTTGGCTACCTGGAAAAGCACAGTCTCCTCAATTGTATCAACAGACACATTTCTCAGAAGTGAACTATCAAAATATGGAATACTTATGCCAGATATACTAAACACCTACGTATGTTAGTACACATTTGACACATGTTCATCTTTTACATATAATTTGCATTGATTTTCTGTATTCATAACATATTAAGTTATTTAATACTTGTAGGCTTACACCAATGAGCATTTAATTGCCTGTACATATTAGTCGACTAATATCTCGAAATATGTTTCCTTGCATTGTTCATGTTTACATGTACAATCAGCATATTCTGCCACAGATGGAATATATTCCACAAATTAAACAGTGTTATACAAATTTGGAAGAGAATCGGAGGTGCCAACATACAAAATGTAAAGGTTCCCTTGTTTTTGCAGCAAAAATGGAATTTTTCTGTAAAAAGTGTGGCCAACTGCTCTTTACCTTCGAAGAAAAACTTGTGACGTCACTTCCTTTGAAGAAACATTTTGTGCTGAAGGAAACAGTAACATCTGAAGCAAATACTTTCGTAGGTAATCGCTCGAGAAAAGTGAAACTCTATCTCTAAGGCAAAACGAAAGTACATTGATTTGTTAGTCAACTTTGCACTGATAGTACATAATAATCCTGCAGAAATGTATCAACCTTTGATTGTTTCTTCAGAGTACAATACTCGTACAGAGCATGGTGGCGCAGCAGTATAACATGGACTCTTGTCCTGGGAGATCCTCGTTAGATACCTTGCCTTGCTCATCATGATTTTCTGTCTTCCATGGTTTACAGAAATCACTCCGGGCAAATGCTGGGATGGTTACTAAGTGCCATGGCCACTTCCTCCAAAGTTCCCTGTCTGTCCGAGTCATTGGCTTCATCTTTAATTACTTTGCTGTCAAAGACGTTAAGCCAATGTATTGTTGAATTCACCCACCCACCGACTGATATACCTGTCTACTCACCTGCCTGCAGTACTCATATGATAAACTGGTTCTTGTTTCTCATTTTTCGCACAGTGGGTTGCGCGTGCAACCAGCGCGGTTGCAGCTGTATAGGGACAAGGTACAAGCAATAACATTTGAAAGGAAAGTGTTACTTTACAATAATGTTATTGTATGTCTACGATCACAGAGCTCCTGTCACTGCAGTGTATACTCCACCACGAGTCCATGAGCTTTGTCCCTCAAACTTGTGTTCAAAATCATACCTTTTGTTAACCTACCACTATCTACTTGTGTTGGAAGTCTCTTAGTGAGTGCACATGTACAGTGTGTCCATTCATACAGGCAATAATTTTCATTGAAAACCATTACACTAATTTTAAGTGATTTTCTTTCGTAATTCACTAGTGTAATGTAACCAAAATGTAATGGTAAATAAATAATGAATTTGTTTTCAGTAAATTTGTTGGTTCATATAGTCTGATGTTTGTTATGTTGTTGCAGACGTTGTCTGTGATTGGTGGCCTGCTAATGATAGTGTACCTTGGGCCGGGTGGTGTCTCCATGGACGAGCACAAGAAGAAGTGGTAGGCCTCAGTGACGGTGCAACGTGGATCTCTATTTTCTACCGTCGGGGGTGTTTGTACGCAGCAGTCTTGTCCGCTCCAGTTGTCTGCTCTTTGTCTCACCACCATCTACAATGTCGTGTGAGGACAGGTGGCAGGCACTAAATTGTGCAGTGTTTATAAATCAGACGTTGAAGTCATATTTTTTTAAATTCTGAAGTGTGTTTTGTGTATGTGCAGAACTTATCTGTGAGTGACATTGTGGGCTTCTTGTGTGTTTAGGATACCAAGAATTTTTTAACTCTGTCGAATATTTTAAAGTTTATGTATAGTTCCATGTGTAAATTTTATTTCAATGCAAGCGATGGCAAACAAGACTTATGAGTGTTATTCAAATTTGTCAATTTTTTTTTTTTTGTTAATGTGTACTGTACCATCATTCCATATTCACTTCATATTTAGGAAGACAATTTGAAACTGACAGCACTACTTTCATTAAAATGATTGTAGTCTTAGCTTTTTCTAATTGGAATTACATTGGTTACATTTGTCCTGTACAAATAAAGTTTGCAAAAAAAATATTTTCAGTTGAAATTCATTTTTTCGATAGGCCATCCAGAGAAAATATGTCTTTGAATGTTTGTGTATGTGTGTTGCAAACTAAATGTAAATATATTTACAGGTGTGTGCATTGATCCCATAAAAATGTTTAGTTAGTAGTTTTGCATTATTTTCATAAAGGAAGTTTGAACATTATGTTAATTTGGTTTTGTAAATTGTAAGTGATGGTTTCACGATGTCTGGTACTATGGTATGATTACTGTTTGATTAAATTTTATTTTAATTGGTAGTTTCCATAATTTTGTTTTTCTGGAGTCACAATTGAAATAAAATAGAGAGCTAGCAAACAATAATTTATGGACCATATGGTATTTTTAAACACAAATAGAGAATTTTTTTAACAAATTCATCAGAATATTAAAACATGTGACAGGTTGTTCTTTTAACCAGTAAGACACAAGAATATAATAAAACACACGTTCGTATAAAAAAAAAACTAATTTGATTACAAAATTACTTCAGAAAGGTAATTGTTTCAAATAATTGTATTGTAATGAAATGTTATTTAAATTAAATACACAGTGTGCAGAGGTTGTTTCCTAATGTCAGTGACAGATTGGAAATTTTTGGACATTATGGCACAATGAATTTTGTATGTTGTACAAATAAAAGTGTTGTTGTTGGTGTCGCAAGAAATTTTTGAGTATTTAGTAATTTATAAATGTTCTGTTGGTTATTTCTTTTCGTTAAATTTTGTTAAATGCTTTCCTGTGTGAGTAATAGTATGTACATGTATTACATTAAAAGTGGAAGAGGTATGTAATTTTATGCTTGATTGAGCACATACATTACAAGAAGCATTGACTTCTTGTTCATTGCCATTCTAATGTCTGCTGTAACAAATATTGTCGTGATTTTCAAGCAATGTGAGCCATAATCTATCCCTGTATCTTACAGTAAAACCCTAATTTTAGGAGGGCTCATGGTGCCTTAGGGTAACCTCTCAAATCGCTGACCTTACAAAATTTTTTTCGAGCAATTTTGACTCCGATAACTGCAACAATAATGCATTAAAATAGCATGTTTTATGTTTTCATCTTCACTAATCTCTAATCAAAAAATAACTTGTTTTTAGAATGAAATACCTTAGAGTGATGTTACAGCCAGGTATTACGGTACTGGGTTTGGTCCTTGCTATAGAAGTGTTCTTGTTGTAACTAAATTAGGCCAGTTTTAATTTAATAAAAAAAAAAAATTAAAAAAAAAAAACCCACACTAAAATTGTGTTTAAATCTCAGAAAATAACTTGTTATATAAATTAAATAGTAGCTTATTTATGCAGGTTAGCATGTGCTCTTGATGATGATATTCAAAGATATGTTGGCACTTTTAAATGAACCGCGCAACTCGACTACTGCAGCGTAGTTCTGCAATCAATCACTTCAAGGCTGTTTGGCAGCTGCTGCATGGCTCGATCACTACAAACAATATGATAACAGCTAGTTTCAGTTAAAATAATTACAGGTAAGTTTATAAAATGTATGAGTTGGTATAAAAACAGCAATGGATGGTCGTAATATTTAGTCAACCTCTTTCCTTTAGTTCAGCATTTAGAAAATAAACTTAGAGAGCCTGCTGTGCAGCATCATATTTATTTTGCTTCTTTTACCTACAATTTTTTTGCCAATACCTACAGCAGAAAATGCAAGTTGAAGTTGAAAGCACAGTGCCTGCAAAGGAGAACCAAAATACTGAATGTAAAGCTACAGTATTTTATTTTGAGAGAAGTGTGCTTGCTAGGAATGTGTAGAGTGGTGAGTTTGCATGTTGGAAGAATGAGTCTGTGGCATTGCAGCAGCTGAAATATTAATGCTATGGGGAGGAGGGGGTGGCAATTGAGGTGTAGCTCAGGGAGGGTAGGGGGAGATCCCCTCCCATGGATTTTAAATTTTAAGTGTATACATTTTTTGTGCATTTTTTATTTAAATAATGTTGACTTAAGCACATAAAACTGAAGTTTTATTATTACAGTTTCTAATTTGTACATGCTTAATTAATTAAAAAGATGCAACAAGGTCACTTTTGCCGAAAAAAATTTTGCCTTCCCCCCCCCCCCTTCCTGGTGTAGCTACCTGAGATAACAAGCGCACTTTACATGGTCATGAAACTGGCCGGAAGTCCGTTTCACACGATATCATTAGTATACAAGTTTCTTCTGATAATGTAAATAAAAAGGAAGAGGCCGCTAGGCTATCAGTACGCACAAAAGACAGAAGCACAAGTACTCACGTTTTAGTACTTGACAGACACACACAAAAATAGGACGACAAATAATCGCGGAAGCACGTATCGTGACGTTTCGCTGCTTAGAGCAGCTTCCATGGGGGGAAGAGATATGGCTGACTGCAGTGTGGTTGCTGATGCACCTAGCGGCCAATGGTTGAACTGATGTGAGGCGGGAGATTCGAAAGTGTTAAGTAGAAGAGGATGTGTAGAGATTAATGAGCAGATACGAGTGCAATGGTTGTGGGAAGCTGACTGACTGGAGATGTTATCTTATATTGAGACCTGGTGATTGCCTGGATTTGGTGATACACTGATGAGCTATTGCTTGTAGGTGGCAGGGCCCGCACATCTCTAGTGCTGTAGCAAGAGTCAAAGACCTTGTTATGGTGGGCTGCATGGGCAGCAACTGGTTTATCCTGCGGGTTGGTGTCTTTACCTGCTATGGCTTGTCTGGTGTCTGCTCTGTGGCCTTTCATCCCCCGTCTGAGAGTATTGGCCTCGTGGATGGCACAGGTTCCACAATTTTTATGAAAAATTTGTGCAGTGTTTTTGATTGTTCCTCAAAAAGAAAAATACCTCATTACAACAGAGATTTTGCTGTTACTATCTTGCTATCACTCTGTTCTACCATATTACCATTTTTTTGGTGCATGTATGCCATATATGCTATAAGCAGCACCAAAAATTTTAAATAAAAAACTAAGAAAATATGTTTAGGTCACAATGAATTTTTGTTTTCTCCATAAATATTGCAGGGCCTCCTTGTGTTAGTATGCATGCCGGTTGACGTGGCAGTTACAAGAAACAGCAATGTCAAACTAATTAGTTTGCTGTTGTATCTGCCAGAGTCAAACTAGCTGGTCTTACGCTGCTGAAATTTTACAACAGCGTACATCACAGCGTATTAAGACAAGGACATTGGCCATGTTGCCTCTTCTGTCATCTAGCCACTCACCCTTGTACAGATCCTTTTAGACAACCACCTTCCTACTCTCATACAACTTTCCATTTGCCATTTTCAATCTGATATGCTATTGTTTAAAAGAATTTCAAGTTGTACTGTTGTGTAATAACATGCCTGCATTGCTGTGGTTACCCATGTGTAGTGCACACCATGATTTTTGCAAAAAGTGCCAGGAAAGAAAATTTTTTAATAAAACTGCACCAACAATTTATTGCACCTTGTTAATACGTAACAAATTACTGGTTCTTTACATTTGTACAATCACGTTAACTTGCACTCGTTAAAATAATGTGAATTCAGTGGGTGCGGGCTGGGCAGCTCCCTTTATTTTTTACAGAGTGAAGTGATGTACTGTTTTCTTTTTCTTTTGCAGTGATTTTCATTTTTGCTTTCTTAACTTAGGGTGGGCAGGGATATATATTGGACCAGAATGTGACACTAACCTCTGCTGCACAAAAAAAAAAAAAAAAACTCTCTTCTGGCTAGTTGGTCATTCACTACAGAAACAAAAAGGAAAAAATGAAGTGTAAGGGTAACTGTAAATGCATATCTTTGCTTTATGGTGAGTCAAAATGCAAACTTTGCAAATGCATGTTTTCTGCCATGGATAGGGTAATAAAGCTGCGACCTACACATAACCTTGAGAGAGATAGATGGAGATAGAAATACAGCTAGAGATAGATAAAGAGAGGAGTGATATTGCAGGAGCAACAGATAAGATGAAGAACTTGTTTGCCCACACTTTCCTCTGAGCATCTCCAGACTCTTTACTACCATTTCACCACCCTTCATTTTTTTCATTTATAGCATGCACCCTGTAAATTATTCCATTGTTTTGGAAAAAACAATCGCACACTGTATGTATAGTCTGTCTCACTAAAGAATTTCATTTTTTGACAGTTTTGAAGGCTATATTGTGTACCTATTTCTGCAGGAAATAACTTTTAATTTTGATAAATTGCACAGTTTGAGACCCAGCTAAGTGTGTTTGTGCAAAAGTTACTTGTGGCAGAGGAAAACACTGCTTATTTCATGGAAACAACTGAAAAAATATGGCACTATGGTTTGTGTTTAAATTGTGAAACGGAAGTGGCATGCATTTCTTGTACACCAGTGTATACCAGTTACCATATAAGCTTTACCTCAGGAACTGATCTCGTGTGTGCCAGTAACTGGCTCTCCACACATGTTAGAGGAGGGAGGGTGAAGGTCTGAGTTGGGGGAACAGTGTTTTTGTTAACAGGTATAGTAGAATCCTGTTATGACATTCTTCAGGGGATCGTAAGCAGGGAAACTTTCACAAGCAAGAATCGAAGAGTGACTTTCCTATTATAGGTCATTCGGGATAAAGTGAGTACTAAAGATTTAACCTTTGAAAAAAAAAAAAAAAAAATTACTAGCCATTACTGCATATAAGTCACCAATAACAAGAGTTACTTTACTGCTTGTATGGTTGGTAGTGATTCATCACATGTAGTGCTGTATATTTTCCTATTTGAATGCAACATTAGTGAAAGAACATCAGATGAAATTGACCTTTCTGTATTTAATATACTTCAAAATATTTATTTATGATGATATTGACATTTCTACTTACATTGTACTGGCACCAATTAAGTCTAAATATACTGTAACACTTCCGCCGGCCTCATATCATGTTGCATGTTACTGTTTGCTCCGCGCTTTAGACAGTTCAAAATTCCACAGACAGGTGGCATCAAGAGTTAGGTTTTTGCCAAGCTGCATCATTTGCATGTGTTTGTCCGTTATGCGTATAAACACGTTTAAAAGTACAGTATTGGAAATGACTATGAATATAATTGCCAAAATATGTGAAGCCGCTGGTATTTTATAAATTATGTTTTATATTTGCCAGCCCAGAAACAAGATACTTTTTATTTCACACATTGCGAAAATATGTTATTTATTGTTTCTGTTAAGTGCATTGTCGTTCGTGGCAGTAGAACTGCAACTGAACGAAACTTGAATTCTTGAATTGTGTGTCGTGTGTTTTAGTGGCGGTTTTGAGTTACAAATTCAAATAAACTAAGCCCGCATTTACGAAATTCGTAATGGCAATAGTGCGTGTTGTGTCAATTAATGGACAGAAACCAGTGTTATAAGATGTTAGCTCGCAGGTACATATTTATAACTAAGATTACCTTTGATTATATCTTGTATTCAGCCCCCGTGCATTTAATGAGTAGATATATCTGTATATAAAACAGAATACTGACTGACATATCAAACTGTATCCCAAACCGCTGGACCTAGAATCATGACATTTTTTGTGTGGTTTCCCGTAATGGTCGTAGGGAAGCACTAGGAAGGGATTTTTCGTGATTCGAAATCGAAGGGGGTGAAAGGGGATGAAATGTATTTCCGAAGAGACGTCCATAGAGTTCAAACCCGACGGCCTATTATCGTGATTTTTACTTCAATAGGACACATGAAAATGCATATTAGCCATATTTAATGATTTTTCGAAATTTAACATTTAAGGGGTGAAAATACCTTAAATGTGTTTCCGATTAATTAATGATATCTATAGAATCCTTCGGGATAGAGAGTTCGTATTCACTTCAAAATGTTGCTTACATAAATGCAAAAAAGTAGTTTTTGGGTTTTTTGTAATTCGGCCCCCAAGCAGTAAAAAGGGGCAAAATGTGTTTTTAAGAGTCGTCTATAACACTAGAACACAATTGACTATCATCATTACTTTACTTCAAATGGTTATGTACACAAATGTCTACGACAGGACTCCCAAGACGTTTTGAAATTCTCTAATTAAGGGTGTGAAAATACGTGAAATGTGTTTTTTGATTATTCTTCCATATCTATCAAACCAATCCAGATATTGAAGTGCTCATTGCTTTAGATTGATACTTTTGTAAATATCCCAAATACTACTAAAATATATTTTCAGAATTTGGCACCAATGAGGTAAAGAAAGGTTAAAAGTGTTTTCGAGTCACAATTGATATGTATCGATTACGTTGATTTTTATATAGCCAAGTGATATTTGTTTAATATTGTAGCTTACTTAAATACCTGAAAAGTTATTTAATCAATTTTCGAAATTACTCGCCTAAGAATGTGAAAGGGGGTGAAAGTGGTGAAATGTGTTTTCAATTAATCGTCAATATATCTTGAACCCAACGGGCTATTGTTGTTTTTTTCACGTCCACAAGACACGTATAAAGTATTCTAAAACATAATTAAAGGATTTTCGAAATTCACTTTCTTAGGAGGTGAAAAGACCTTGAATGTGTTTTAGATAAATACTCAATATCTATCAAACCAGTCGAGATATACAGTTAATTTTTACTTCAGGATGATGATTACAGAAATGATTGCATAACATTTTTAAAATTATTTGAACACACAATACTGTGCAGTGATTATGTGTGTTTTTTAAATGAATAATAGATTTTGATTCGACTGAATGGGCTACCGTCATGATTTGCACTACAATTGGATACTTATACAAATGTCTAAGCTATGAATTTAAAATATTTCGAAATCCTACACCCAAAAGGGTGAAAAAGCACAAAATTTGTTTTCCATCAACCCGTGATATCCATCTAATCAGAAGAGATATTAAGGTGGTGTTTGCATCAGAGTGATGCTTACGTAGTATTTAAAAATTGTCAGTTTTTTTACTTTATAAGAAAACTTTATTATTAATTAAAACTAAGTTTGTAAACTTTCAACGCAGATGATCCGAAAAGCAAGTACAAGCTGCGAAGAAATAACTCATGAGGAGTTTCACTCTACAGTAACCTATCGTGACGTGGTGTTGAGCCCAGGACATAGGTAAATATTTTATTTTTTAAAATAAAATTTTATTTTCGTGAATTACTTTGACAATCTGGTCTACATTCCGGGAGGTTCTGGGCTTGAATTTTTTTAAAAGCTGTGTGCAAATGTTCAATTCTGACACACGAAAACTACAAGGTAGATCAAATTAGTGCAATCTACATGTAAAAGGGGGTGAAATGGATTATTCAGTTCACTTTCCATTTAGGTTCCTCGACAACATCAGGTCACGTATATCATCTCACTAATCTCAAGGTTGTGGCACCAAATACGTTACTGCGAAACCTTTTCCCACCAAAACTTTCTAATGGCATTAAACTTCACGTTAATATTTTGAAAATATGTAATTGAGGGCACTGTCATCAATGGTTGTGCACAGGGTAAATCAGGCGTTTTTCATTTGATTAACCTTTAGGTGTCTGTAATTACCCCACAATGTCAAATTTACAGAGTTTTAAAAAAAGGCCAGGCAAAGTCGCTGTTAGTGGCAGGGACAAACTTAAGTCTGCTGCCTGGTGAAGGGTATATTTGTATGTGAGGCGAAAATTGATGAGGCATTACGAGCGATGTCGGCCGGCACATTTATTGTGATATCGCCTCAATGCCCAGAGTTGTAAACGCGTGTACAGTGTTCCCGTCGTAATGTTTTTCCTGAGTGACTTAAAGCGGTAACCCTATAATTTTATTGAACACATCACTGTTGCAAAGTCCAATGAACAAGTGGATCTTATTTTCGAACAATCCGTTACATATATCTTGAGAAACAACCATGTCGAAAAGCCATTTTTAGTCAAGTTCGAGTGCTTTAAAATAATACTTCCAATGTGCGTGGTGTCTTAAAAGATATTCACGCGTAGTATGATGTGTGTTTTCTTTTCGTAGATGAGCATTGTGGATGCACGTTTACTGGTCTCTGAGAAAAAACCTAACCCCGAAAACGCTGCACGCAGTTCGAGCGCCAGTCAGGCGGCTGCCTTACAACTGCTTTTCGCGTGGACAGCTATAGCTACTTATCCTGCTGCAGAATTAGTTCAACTAGTCACTTAGACATTCTAACGCTTTATGACTGACGTACCAATCTTGTGCACAAAGAGGTTTTTCAGTTAAAGTAAATATTATCAGGTATGAATAATACGAGCAAAGCTGCGGAGGACTGCTAGTTGTAGATAAAATTTATCGGAGCTGTATACTATACATGTAAACCTTGCACAACCCTATGAGAATAAAAGCACGTGGCAATATTTATGTTTACATTTGGCGGAAAGATATAGGCAGAAAATATAAATTAATCAGGGCTTTTTGAGTGCTCACACTATTCCGGATCACCTTCTGAAGGTTTTACAGAATCTTAAATAACTAATATTAATGTAACACACATCTGTAATAATCTACCGAAGATGGGCAAACTATTCTCTGTAACTGTATCTAGGCTACTGTTTCATTATTTTATCTTGAAAGCTACTATTACAAAAAACTTAGGTAAAATTGTTATCATTACCTACGCAGAACAAAATGCTAAATACAGGAAATGAAAAATAATGTTTTTAGATAAGCAGGATATCCTAGCATCTTTGATGGAAAATTGATTGTACAAAGTAAAAGTATGTTACGTGCAGGAATTTTACAAGAAGGCTCAACTATTTTATACTGCTCGTGATAGAAGTTTTTTTATACATACACTCAAGTAATGAGTTGTACAGTAATTTTTGCTATACCCTGAGTAACTATGTTAAATGTAAACATGTTTGGGGAAGAAACTATTTTTTATGCAATATCTTACAAATATGCTCTACATCATTTTTGTAACTTTTTTCATATGCTGCCTATACAGTACTTACACATCAAAATACACAATATATTTTAACATCATTCACACAATAGTAATTGTAGTTGACTATAATAGTAGGACAAAGAAATTTCTGAGACTATTTGCTAAAAGGTGGAAGGTGTAGGAATGCTGTTAATAGACATGTGTTGCTACATGTACGTTACTGTTGTCGGTGTGGTAAGAGATACAAGTGTCACTGAGTGGCTGTAAGTCTGAGGGAAAGTTGTGGAAGTATACTTGACACTCTCTTTGTTCCTAGATGTTCTAATTCCTCTATGGGCCGTCTGTTCTCGAGCACCGTACAACATTCTCGACTCCAAAACACAATTCTATCAATTTTTAACTAGTTTTCAGTTTCTGTTTTGTGCTTTATCTCACGTCATAGGAGTTACCAATACTATTCCTACAAACTACTGTATATGTTTTTTCGTTGTGAATTTGTAATTTGTTGTCCTGAATTTTTTCAACCATTTTATTTTCTTAGAAGATTCTGATAATAACGTAAATGTCTTAAATTGCTGCCTCGTAAAATTATGGTTCCACTGTATAAAGCTGCTATATTGTAGTTATCTTGCCTCAATCATTAATTGGTATTTTGACAACAATAACAACGTAAAGACAGTAAAACCCTCTTAAAAGTTCTCCTTAAGTTAACTTAAAAAGTTTTCCCTTATAATAAGTTTGAATAGTTTTTACTACACCTATAAAAAATTGTATCCTTTTAAAATATTTTCATATCTAAGAAGTTTAGATTTTTCAGTCCCTTTGGAAACTTTCCAACAGGGATTTACTATATTAATAACAGTCACCAAGTATAATATTGATATTACGAGGTTTCGTACCCGAGAATAACATAGCAAAATCCCTAGCCTCGAAAAATTGCTTCTGATCTATTTTGATCCCCCGAAATTCCAAAAATTGCATTAAAGTAACAAGTTTTAAATGAAGGGGGGGTGGGGGGATAGGTAGTGACAGTTCACTCTCCTTGGCGTAAAAATCTAGAGCTGCAGTCTGAGAATTGATGGCAGGGCGATGGCACAGTAGCTTCTTAAATAAAGAATTCAGCAGCAGTTAAGTATGAAGTACCACAGTTGGTTTTTCTGAATATGGTTTCCTTAGCACAGTCACAAAAACATACTCGCACTGTAAGCAACTTAAAAACGACTTTCTGAAAGGATAAAAGAAGAGTGATTTAAGCATAAGTACATACATTTATATTCCTAAGGGAGGATGCAAGAGAACCATAAATAAGGTTTTTCTTTTTAATTGTGAAGAGTGGTGTAAGGCCAGAATGAATGTTAATGTAGGGGCCTTCACATCTAACCTGGATGTGAATTAGAGTAGATGAATGTAAGACGCGAGCTATTGCAAGCAAATATCTAGGACTGCCAGTGTCTTGTCACGTATTGTGAGCAGTCCGACTGATTTGTGTCTGCAATATGAAACAGCCTAACTTCAGAGTGACGAGACAGCTGTATGTGTTACTTACGGTTTGAGGCTTTGCGAGTCTGTCTGCTGTGATAAAATTCTCCCTCCACTGCAGTTGATGTACTCAGGTAATCTTCGGCTCTGATATGTGGTTGAAGAGTGGGCTGCTTGTCGACAGACAGCACATTTACTTCAGTTATAACTTCGAGAGTGGCCACGGAGTCATGAAAATTTGTGTTTTCAAAATTATTTATCTCTTTACATACAAGGACGTAAAAATTATGCCAGTGTCATCCTTTATCATTTTCTCACAAATTGTTGTGGAATACACCCATTCCAGGCCAACATACATACTGCACCTTGATGTAATGAGAATGTCTTTTACCTGGAACAAGTGGTAGTTACTGATGCTGCATTCTACCCTCCTGTTTCCATCCCAGACTTTCGAGTCCTATGATCTTGAAGGGAAGGTTCTAAGTGTTGCATGATGGTACTGTAGTAAATTTCAACATGTATTCACGGTTGAACTGACGCACGTCATTAGAACATTACCATGTTCTGAGTTATATTCTGTGTTTGTCCCTCCCCTTCTTGTCACTCGCAGAACAACGCAGAAAAGTTATATAATGTGGGTCTTGGCTATTTCTTCAAACAGCAACATTAGTTTTTTTTTACTTTATTTTAATAGGAGACACATGTCTACAAAACATGTGTGCAAACACACAATGTACCAACATTGGCTATTGAGTCACTTCAGGTCATTTTGTTGTAGCTTCATGCAGACTGTAACGTAAGCCTGATAACTGGCACACCATGGGCTATATTGCAAGTGAACCATTGAAAAACAACCTCGTTTAGAAGAGTACAGTTGACCCTTGAGGCTCCATGTTAACATTGTGGTCCTTGTTTATAGCAGCAGTCTCAATCACTTACTACAAATTGAGGATGATCATAGCGTGTGACACATGCACCTCGTTCAAGAGTTTGCTTTTAACAGTATCTCTAATAGTCATGAACTTTGGGCCCAGAGTGGGGGTATAACAATTGTTTCCACTTCTTAAAAATAAATTAATAATCCACCATCACTGTAAAGAAAACGTATGTAGGTTGTCAACAGTCAAATAGCAGCAATATCACAAAACAAATACGGACACCAAAGATGTCCTGCACGCAATATACAACTTAAATTACGAGTCAAAGCAATCACGAAACTACAATATTAGTTGAAAGTGGGAATGTTTATAAGTGTGTAACATGCTGTTATGGGGTTGATTTGATACTAAACTATGTGTGTGTTACTGTCGCCAGGCACAGTGAAACACAAGATGATTGTTGGGACTGGCAATAAGCATGGCAGGAGAGGAGTGGTTACACTAAATGTTTCTTTGTTCTTTTACATCACAGTTTGCACAGGCAGTCTGTCCTTTGGATGGGATCCTACACTATTAAATATAACAGGAAACAATTAAAGTATATGTCTGTTGATAATGTCATATTCCTCAACCAAAGAATAAAAATCATTAACTGATGAAAGAACAAGAAATCAGTTTCATAACGTCATCTTGTTTACATTTTTAATTTTATCTTTTCAGCTTAACTAGCACAGCAAAATAAAATATTTGAAGCTCTCTTTACAGCCAATTGTGACATCATTGTATATTTGCCTCATTTAGAGTAACAAATATTGAGGTTATCATTCAATTTAAATATGAACATTGAGAAACCATCAACTATAGACAGACATTTGAAAATGGTCCTAAGATTCTGAGGTGCAGAAAGTAGACTTATTGTTGAGGTTGTTATATGTCTTACCACAATATTTGATTTTATGAGTAAACTGGGTAATCACATAAAACTAGAGAAGTTATCTGTATGTGTATTGGTTTCATCATATGGTTTAAGTATGTACTGCTAATAGGTGAAAGAGCTGGAAGATTTGATTATGATTAGTTATGTATTGTCCAACTCAATTCACCATTCCTTGCAATGATCTTGTTAATATTTTATGTAATTTAAGATAAGTATGAAGGCGAAAAGATGTGCTTTATTAATTTTAATGAAAATACCTTCAAATGTTCTAACATGAAGTAAGAGTTAAATGACAAGTGAAGTTTGATTCTCAGGCCGAAGTGTTCAGACAAGGAACTAATAGATGATGTTCAGGGTATGAAATGTAAAATAGAGTTAGAAATTAAACAATTTCTACAGTACATACCAGAATTAGTAAATGTTAATAAATTGTTAAAAATATATTTTTAAGAACAAAAATAATAGGATTACAAGGATGGCTTTATTTGTATGTAATGTGATCTGTTTTCACTTAAGGATAAGGTTTTTGTAGGCTGAGAAAGTTTCAGTTGTACTTAATGTTTTCAGAGAATGTTATTTTATTGAATCACATAAGCACTAAGACCTAAGCTGGCAAGTGGGTTTAAAACTCATAGTACTATGCCTGCTTAACTGAGGAGTGCAAAAGCCATGTTTTGAAGAACAAGCCCATGCTGTATCACATGTGCCTAGTTACTCCATCTGTTAACCTGGATACGAGGTGACTCATCATTGCTGTAGAGCAGTCAAATGTAAAACCACTATAGTGGCAGGAATTAACATGAAACTATACCAGATTGCCATTTCTTACCAAATAATTTTGGTGTTAGGAAATATGTATATCAGAGGCATAATTGAAAAACATTCCCTTCCATAATAAGACGAGTAGCGGAGTTAAGGGTTTTTATAGTCTTCTGTCCCACCACTCTTATTGTTATACCTTTTCCCAGTCAGTTCATTTTCTTTTGCTCGCAACCTCACCTGTTCCATCTCCCCTCTTTTCCGTTAGGTCTTACACTGTACCTCTATTTCAGCATTTTCCTCAGCAACTTCTCGCATATACCTGAGTTGTACTTCCTCTATAAATCTGGGTTTTCCTGGATATGAACTGTTTCTCGTATTACATTCCCCAACTTGTTTCTTATAGTGACAGCTAAATTATGAAAAAATCACTTTTGTTGTCGAGACATGGAAAACCTTCCACGTCAAGCAAGCATTTCAGGATTTGGTGTACCTATTGTGCCATCGTCAAACATCTTCTGCGAACCTGTACTTCCATGCTGCAACACAATCTTTGGTCGGCACAGCTTTGTTCACAAAGTTTCATCACAGCTTCTTCTAAACCTTAAGTTTACTTGCCTTTCACTAAACCTGCCCTTTTCTGTCAGTAGACATTTGTTTTCATTGGTACGAATAAAATAATCTGACATTAGGGAGCATGCGGCAATAGTGCATACATAATTTTAAAGGGAATAACTTAAAACCGATGGATTTTGCACAATCCTAATATAAATGAGACTGAACGTAACGTGATGGATACCATAAACAGTACAGCATGACGAAACAGAAGACAGTGCGGCTTTCAGGACCGAGCTTGGGGGCTGTTACAAATATTCAAGGGTTTTTTTTTGTAATAACAGTCACCTTACATCAGACTTATACTGTAGTCCTATGTGTATGTCTAGGAATCTAATGTCTAATTTTTTAAAATGACAAATGCTCTTATAATGTTGACGCAGAGGTGTATTTTATCTCTGAAAAGACCTACTCTGCATCACATTTGTTTTACACGGGTTGCCTCTGTATTTGCTTGACAAAGCTGGTATAGCCAAGAGAACATGGTTGACATAATCTTGGTAAGTGTTTTGTAAATGTGTTTCTGGTGTTTATAGATGTTCTTAAGTTCTGAAATATACATTTGTACGTGAATGTAATGTGTGCACATGAAGTACAGCACCTATATTTTTTACTATATGTATATAAGTATTATTTTATTTTTCCTGCCATTTGCCTCAAACTCCTGCATGAATTGTATAGGAGAGTAACTGAGGTGGGGATGGGGAAGATTAAGAAGAGTACATATACCTACTATTCTGTATTCTTGCTTTACAAACATAATTGCAGTGCAAGTTTTAAATACTCTACTTTTTGTTTTATATCTGAGATCTGTCCAGGTACGCCGCTGGGAGTGGCAACAGTTCTTCCCATTCTGCATCATCTCTAGCGTGTACTGCCTCATCTGGGTTGCGTGGTAACTCATCCGCCAGCTCATTTTACTTCCCAAGAACCAAGAACATGCTCGTATTGCAGTCTTTCCCGGAACATTTTGAAATTGTCAACAGGTGTCAAATATGCATAATTATTATGACATTCTGTTGTATGAATGTCCATTAATTACTGTTGTTTTGTCCCAACATTCAGTAATGATGCTGCTGTTGATAGAACTTGAAAGTTGTTTTTTTTTTTTTTGTGTTGTGCAGTGTGCAGCTCACAGATGGTGCTCGTTTATACTCTAAAAAAATGTCAAATTTTTATAACTTTTTGATATTTTCAAAATTTTATAAGTCTTCTGATAAATGTTATAACTTATGTTACTACACCCTGGGGTTAAAAACAATCATTTTGATATAAAAAAAAAAAAACAGAAAACTGGCCAGTAAAGTTCGACGTAGCATTAAAATACGAAGTTAAAACGGAAGTTAAGGTTCATTATGTATCCGTAAATACGTATGCATTAGCAGAGAACATATTTGGAAACCCCTGACCAGTTTGTACATGATGGTAAGTTTAGTTTTTAGTATGTTTGGCATCGTGGAACATACTGTTTATGTACAGGATGTCTGTGCTTAACGTTTAAAACTCTCTGTAGTGATGTAGAGGACATTCAGACAAGTATTTTTTATATAGGACACTTGGGGGTAATCGGACAGGACATGCCTTAAATTTTGTGACGAAGATTTAATATGATGTCACACCTGTGTCACATCGTAGTCGTCAGTTAGCAGCTCAAAATATGGCGTAGGTACAATTGCAACGGTTCCCCACATCTTCAGTGCATGTTTTGAAGTACCTTCCGGGTTCGAATCTTGGCCCCTTCAAAATTTCATGACTTATTGTGATGGAATGTGATTTTATGTATGGTATGTTTGCAAAGCTCTGCATTGTGGTCTCATTGTTTTAGTTGTCCAAAGAAACGACGCTTTTGTGTTTTATATCAAAATAAGGTTTTGGTTCGTGTAACGTTTGTTTACTTCTTTCATGAATTATACAGAAACGTTAAAGGCTGTTGTAAACAATAAGAAGATGAAGTGTAAACATCGGTAACATTTTTATATTAATTATTAAACAATAACAATTCCACAGCCAACATTAGGCCGCGTCTGAACAACTCAGTTTCAACTACCATAACATAAATAAAAATGTTCCCAAACTGAAAAGTAAATGTCTGTCTCGCGATTATTCACAATTGCTCAAATGTAGCACTGTTAGCAGCAATGCAGGCATTGCAACGCTGAACCATTGATTGACGTACGTGGGCAAAAATGCCTTGCTGTTGTTGGATTTCCAATGCTGCGACGGCAATGCGGGCAACAAGATCTTCTTCGTCTTCTACAGGGGTTTGGTACACTAATTCCTTCATAGCACCCCAGAAGAAAAAATTCAAGGGATTGATATCAGGTGACCTCGCAGGCCAGGGAATTGGACCGAAACTCCCGATCCACCGTCTAGGGTACATAAGGTTCAGGTGGTTTCGTACCAGTATTGCACTGTGTGCCGGCGCCCCGTCGTGTTGTAGCCACATGGTTGCTCGCACCTCGAGAGGAACATCTTCAAGCAGCTCCTGTATGACGTCTCTTAATAACACGATGTAGTTAGGACCCGTTAAAAACTTCTGTCATCAGTGAATATTACATCTAGGGTTTGACAGGTTTCTACTCCTTTCACCGGCAGTCTCATGTCAGTTTGGATCTGCTTAATCCAACAGCTTATGCTAGGCAGTCCTCCCCGTTTCCCTGCTTGCCACCGTCATTGCCTACATTGTTTCTCTTTCGTCTCTCTCCTCCCTGCCCTGTACCTTCTTCTCCCCGCACATCCCTGGTCCCAGGCCCGCCTACATTCCTGTCATTTCTCCACCTGTCTCTTCTCTGTCCATACCACCCCCCTGTTCAGTTAAGCTGGATTCACAACCACCACTTAGCGTACGTGTAAAAGTAGAAACACAGATTGTGCATGCTAGCATTCACATCCTCGTGTAGCGTGCTTACGTACGTAGTAGAGTTGATCAACTTTCTACTTCGTACGTACGCACGCTAAGTGGTGGTTGTGAATGCAGCATGTGCACACGTAAGACTCAGTTAAATATTAATTTATACTGAGAAATAATTTACCTAGTGGTCATAAATTATTTAATTTGCTTTTTAAAATTAAAATAAATTATGATCATCTGTTACCGACATTTTGTAATGAAATTAACATTTTCCACGCATGTCTAGATCAAATTTTGTTGTGAATCCAGTCTCTAATACTTAACATACGTGTGTGTATTCGTATGTATGTTAAGTTTGGTTGTGAATCCGTCTTTACTGTTAGAGCTCGGCCGGCCGTTTACCGTACCTCCCCCCCTCTTGCTACTACAACTATGTTTTGCTCCCCATTCTGGCTAATTGTATGCTCGGGCAGGGGCCCACTTCTATCTATGCCTCGCTGGCTGCCCTGATATCCTCCTAGCCTGCGCAGACATAATTTTCTTATGATTTTGACCAAAAAATAATTTAATTAAAATTAATTTTGTTTTTTGAAATTCTGTCCGAGTTATCCAAAGTCCAGGACATCGAGGTCCGAATTATCGAGGGTTCACTGTATTTGGGTTCCACTATTACAGTGACTTCAAAATTCTTACTTATTTTGCATGTATACTACACACTATTTTCAACATCGGCAATGGAAGTTCACCAATTTGTTGTCTAGGGCTGCCACTACTGCTTCATGAGGCCATACTATCACGCCTGGTTGTTTTAAATGGTGTGTTATTCAGGCATGTGTTACAAATACTGGTAGCATCTGCTGTCGAAATACAGAATTCTTATATGGGATGGACAGTACTGTCCTTTTCGATTGTAGTTTGTGTACGTAGTAAATGTAAAAATGTAATCCACAAAATAATATGTTTTTAAGGTATAAGTATTTCCCCCATACATACTACTTTAGTTGCGTGGTACGTGAAAATCTACATTTAATTTGCCAAATGCAACCAGCTATTACTCTAAATGTTTGCCATCAATTAAAATAAATTACTTACGCGTTGTAACTTTGTTATAATTTTAATTTTATTGTATACAGTAAACTCTCAATCTAAGGACACCACATGATGCCAGATAATTATGTTGTCAGTCCCTAGTTAATTAATTTTGACCCCCTCCCTATCTGTGTGTGTGTGTACACGCGTGCATGTGTGTGTGCACGTGTGTGTGTGTGTATGAGAGACAGGGAGAAGAGATAGAAAAAGATTAAGGGCCGTATCTATAAACGGCTTTCGAAAGCGCTGTTAGCCGACATGTTTAGTAATTTTACTAGTACCACCCTGCCTCAGTATTCATTTAGGTAGAAAGTTTATTTAGGTACTCTGGAGACATGGTGTGGTGTATTGGCCGCGTCTCCAGGCTAGTGAACCAGCCACCAAAGTTAGTTTATTTTGTTATGAGTAGGTTAAGCCTGAAAGGTAAGTGACAGCAACTTACCTGTACTTATTCAGGTATTTCAGATAAAGTTTAGTTGTGTAGACATTTGGTTTTTATGTGTTACATTTCCTGTTTATTAGTTTTTTTTTTTAATTCGTTACAATATATATATATATATATACGTTCAGTAACAATGTTGGTTAGCGAAAAGTCTCACCTTGTAGCAAACCTTCCGTGGAATATTGTATACACTTTAAACGGATCTGGTACACTTAACAGTAGCTTCTGTTTATAGTTAACTTTCATATACCTAATTCATGAACTCGTTCCAATCAACAATAATTTTAAAAGTGTTGTATTTACGTATGTAACAAGTATCATTTGACAGGTTATTCCAGAAAAGACCACCGCCATTTTTATAAAAACCCAATGAAAACAGCTGAACAGGCTTTTGAATCACCGTCTGATCACATTCACCTGAAAGTGTACGACTCTTCACTTCCAGGCAGTCAACCAACCAACGAAAGAGGTTTATGGCATATGTTTCTGCCGGAACAGACATTCTGTGATTGGATAACAACCGAAAGCAGTTTATAGATACGGCCCTAAGTCATCACATGGCTTGCCTTGCCTCATAGAAAAACCTTGCGTTGGTGTTGCATGTGCGGCCTAACTCTTAGGTGCGCACAGTAAGTGTATTCTAGCAGGCGTTTTAGGAACACTTTACGTTTATTTTACAGCTGCGGCTCAATGATTTACTGTAACCACATGTATTAATACGGAACTCAAATGAAATTCTTTAAATAAACTTTCCTGCTTGCAATATGTTAAAATTTTCCATTTTATTCCTTTTAAATAATTAAAACTATTTATTTTGACGGGGAATGAGAAAACTGTAGTAGTTGCATTGTTGTAGTAGCCGATGTCATAGTTGTGAGGCTCGACTGTAAGTGTTTACCATAAATCACTAACAAGCAGCTGTAAAAAATATTTACGAAAAACACTCAAGTAAAACACCTGCTAAAATACACTTGTGGCACATGCATACATTTGGTGAGTTAGGCCGCATACGCATTATCAAAGCAACTCTCTACTACCTTTGCGATTTGCAGCAACGTCAGAGAATGAGTGGATGTGTTAGTATCAAAAATCTTTAGTGTTACCTTTGTAATTGTGTCTGCCGGCTTGTCTGCCACCAACCCTCGCACACACCACACACACTCAGTTTGAAAGAAGGAAATGTGCAACAGCACTGCATGCATTCTTTTATATGGTTTTATTAACAAGCTGGAGGGGTTGAATAGAGCTGAAGGAGTGAAGGGCATGACAAAAAAATATGTCCTGCTACCTGCAGATTCAAACTGCACAGAGCATACACGGCTTTGATAAGTTAACTACTGTGGTTAAAAGTGGCGCAAATACACAGTTTTGAATAATGTAATTATTTTTGTTTTTGAAATAGCCTGCTTCGGAACGCACACAAATTATCTACGCTTGCCATAAGTTTCATATCTAAAGTATTTTTGAGGATTCTCTCTTTTATCACGGTCACTGTGAGCATTATACCGCACCACACTTCTGTAAACAGGTTGAAATCATTACAATCATCAATAAGAAGAAAATACATGCTAAAAATTACAGTACAGTAAAATCTGGTTGTTACAACCCCCTTTACCACAATCATCCCGTTTCTACGACAGCAACATGTTTGTCTTTCACCTCCCACTATCTCCCAGCCATTGTCTCTGTTTCTGTATCTGGTGAACACCCGGGTGGATGAGGGAAAGGGTGACAAGTATCTTATTATTCCTCATTACATGAAAATATAAGACCAGCATGTCATTCAGTCTGTAAACAAAGCAAAAAAAAAAAAAAAAACCCGCCATTATCTCATCTTTTCTTTCTCTAGCTTCACATTGGGTTGTGCAAATTATAATTGAGCTCAGACAGTACCTACTTGACCATGACAACTTCCGCTGTGTTACTGATCGCTCGGCACATTAAGCATGTGGCTGTGCAATTAACTCTTGCGTGAAAATGGCCTATGATGCAAATACAAGTAGTCCTGTCGCAGTGTGCAGCATGGGTGCTGATAAGGTTTTTGTTTGAGCTTGCTCAACAAGAGAGTGACAAGAGCGACTGTGGCCAGCAAGCTGAAAACCATTAAACTGGCACGCAGTGCCATAGTTTTATGAATTTTCCTACAGGCCTAAGACTTTAAACACCAAGTAACCCATTCATTATCTTATACATGACAGTACCTTGAAAAGCAGGAGCAGGATTTTAGCCCTTTTGAAGGGCTCCAAATTCGCATTCCTAATACATGTACTGGTTAAAAAAATTTGAAAGGTTTGTTCCTTAAAAATACTTTTATTGGTATAACTCAAAATCTTATAATGGTGACATGCTGCACCAGTTCATGCACAATAACAAATTAAAATAGACTCAACAGCTGTACAGAAAGATTTTTAACTGTTGCAGTATACTTTCACGTAAATAATACAAGTTGTTCTGTTTGTATGGTGCTTCATGCCAAGCGAGCTGAGCAGTATTAATTGCAAGCGCACAGGCAGCTAAGAGGGAGACAAGCTAAGGCCAGTCGACCGCTCTCCCCTCCCCTATCCTACATAACCAGACCGAGCACACAATGTGGCTGCACTGCCACACGTGCCACGGCACATTGGGATTTTAACTATGTCAATGACTTAGCTATGACATCTGTATAATAAAATCTCAAATAATAAGTTAACTTTTCAATAATAAATCATACGATTTTTTCACACTACGTCAATGGAAATGGGCATGTCGCACATTGTTTATGCTGTTTTTTTGTCATGAGGAGAGAGAGAAGATTGCTTTTTAGAGCATAATTTTTTTTACGGAGGCAACTAACTATTGAAATTAATTCAATTATTTTAAAAACTCTATTTTTTTACACCTGAGATGACTGAATATAAACTTAATGCGAAAAACTGCAAATTTTGATGTACCGTATTCGCCCATGTACCCCTCGCACCCACGTAAGCTGCTAAACCCCTTTTTTGAACGAAAAGTTTTGAGAAAAAAAAAGAAAAAAAAAAAACTTTCCCTAAAAAAAATAAAATAAAAAACATTTTTACTTATTGTTGTAGATTTCAGGTAGTCACTGGCAAGCAAATTTGCAGCTAAAATTAGCAGAAGGTCGCGTTAAACGTGTCTCTTAGCCGTAGTGAATATACAAAATTTGATGTTCCAAATGTCGTATCACGAGTTACACATACTTATTACCACCACTCTGAACCATAATGGACACAAAACAATTTGATCACGTGGCACTAATATGAATACACAAACAATTAGCAACTTGCCAACAAAATGAGAAACGACGAGTCCAAAAACCAACAAAATAATTAGTTAGTAATGTAATACAAACATCAGTACGTCACAGGAGAGTACACATGAAGCAACGAAAGTGCGAACAAAGTAAATGAGGCGTGCAACGTGTGATAAAACACTTAACACCCAAGAGAAATTAAATTACCGGCATTATCCGGCATGAGTAGACCAAAATGTTTTGTCACAATGAACGGTTGACATTGCTATGGTAGCCTGTAATGTGTTTTTTGGCACCAATCTCTAATACAGGACGCTGTGATGTCGTACTTATGACGTACTGCACAATATCCTATTTACTTTGCTTCCGTAGTTACTTTTAGCTTCTCACTCACTGTAAACGAACGCAATCGTTGTTTTTACATTTTGATTTCTCAAAGAACTACTAAGATACTACCATATGTAGTCACTACGAAAACACTTCTGCTACGCACCGAGAACAATGCCGCCTACACACGTGACTAGTTATTGATCGCGCCGCCAGCAATCCTCCACCTGCATGTATGTGTGCATGCATTCCTAGTCACCCGTGCTTTTGTCAAGTCTCAGCACACGTCCGTTACCTACCTACGTAGCACGCTGAATTCAAATACAGTACAAATTAGGCCTATCCATGTAAGCCGTCCATCCCCAGTTTTGTGATACAAATTTTGGAAAAAAAAAAAAAAGGTGCGCGGGGTACACGGGCGAATATGGTTTATACAGTAATCTCTCGGTTTAACGACTGTCTAGGGACTGAAAAAAAAAAAAAAAAGTCTCTAAATTGAAGAATTTTTTAAACTGAATGATGAAAGTATGTTGAGACTTTAGATGGGACCAAAAAATATAGTTGTTAAAATGAAAGTATCATTAAACTGGAAGACCTTAAACTGAGAGATCACAGTAGAATGTTGGGTGGGTCAAAATCAGCCCCAAAATGTCCGTATTCATCAATTACAACCCTATAATTTTTATGACCCTCTTCTCGGAAACCGTGATGGGTCGTAACAACTGGATTTTGCTGTATGCTATAATCATCAAACTGATTATACTGCATCTACTACATCAAAATGTATGTGACATTCATTCAACTCTTTATTTTCTTGTGCCGGCAAGTTCGGTTTATATTTCAGTAGTATAATTTTATTTTAGGGTGCACACTAGAGTAACCTGCGCGCTGCACAGTGGCACATTCTGATGGAACAGCGTATCACTATCAACATCTTAATTCTCATGTTGTCTGCTGCCATGCTTTTATCGACTGGTTAGTGCGTACCCAGATCCTTAATGTCATTCATCCACCACCGCCAAGTCATGAAGAAGGATCTAGGTGCTCACGTTGTTATGCAACGCTGCTTTTCATGCTACAACACGAAACTTGCCGCTTGCTGTCAACATTTTTAGAAACTAGGAGATGGTATTAAAGGCTTGTAGGGTGTCAGTTTGTTAGAAAAATTCTGCCTATGAAATAAAATCACAATTTCTTTGTCAAAAAGTGTCTGGTTTATGCCAGAGACAGTCAAACACAAACTTAAACAATAAAACTCATTTAAAGAAAAAATTTTTACTTTTAAGTGTTTAAATAAGGTACATCAGCAACTACGACAACAACATAACTACAAAAAATTTATCAGAATCCATTGCTTGTTGCAATAGCAAGGCTCATCTGTACTACGTGCTTATTATTTACTTAAGGATCATCTCCCATGTTTACGTCGGTCAAATTCACCCCCACCCTCATAGCACAAGGGACATTTGCATACAAGGTAGTCTAATATTATTAGTGATGATGATGATTATGTGACTTACTGTGTGTAGGTGACTAAGGTGAGTTGAGAAAGGATTAATTTGTAAGATAATTTCTATTTGCATGAGATACCTTTTCTTACCACAATGTAGATTCTTGAAGGTTCGTCATTAAAATATAGGCACCACATATCAATTGATAGAGCAGTTTATTGAAGAAAAATGAAAATAGAAAAAAAATTTTTTAAATCTCTCACCCTAGGTTAAACACATAGTTTAGACACAATTTACTATAAAGTAGAAAATATCTTGAGTTTGGTTAAAGTTGATACTAGGTTCTATTAAAATTCCTCGGCTAGGGATAAAATTAAAATTTAAGTTCAAGTATGTATGTTTGCTCAGTCGGTTTACACGATATTCTGGCACAGGACCTCTGGGTTTGAGCTCGTTGGCAAAAATTAGGCACACCAAACTCATTTAAAATTAGAAGACAAAAAATTTTGTGAAATAAATTTTGATTTGAATATCCAAGTCAATTTTTGGAATGGTCGGCCTTGTACACAAGATGGGTAAGCGTGGGGACGCTACAGGCATACATCTTCAACATGGCTATCCTTACAATGTAGGCTGAAGGTCTCGTCGTCTTCATGACACTTCAAAAATTAACCTAATTATATTACCGATGATGGGCCTCTTCTCAAAATGGCCTAAAACAGACGGACATACTGTCCTCTATCAATTGAGTTCCCAAGCCTAACCTTAGGTTGATGGCAGAAATGAAAATGTTCCATTTTCTCCTGGGCCGATTCTGCCGCATGCTTCACCTAGCAAAATTCAGGGAACTCTCTCTCTGTTCTGTACAATACAGCATATGGGAGATGCAAAGCAAAGTGGCTGACATCTGGTGGTGAACTACTGAACCTTCGGAATGGTGATACAGACTGCAGACACTATATTGTACACGTGTGTAGCAAAGCAATTTAAAGTCTATAAATAAATACTAGGTGGCATCAGTACTGTTCTCCGTTGTAAAAATAAAAAAGTTTTATTTAAAATATGTTTATATATGTATATAGAGAGCACTGTCGATAGGTAACAGCGTAAAATTATCTTTACAAGTGTAGACATTATTTTCACACATCGCAACTTCTGCCAAACTAATTGTATTCGTAATTATTATAAACAGTATTCTCTAAACTAATTCTGTATTACCTATTTGTATTTTCTTTACCAATTTGTGTATGTATTGTAGTAAACACGTTGATTTCATTATAGCTGGTTTATTTAGAACTAACAAGGTTAGGCCTAACCTCTTCCATTTACTGAATACTAAATTGTTGAAATTATACAGTCGTAGACGTGTCTATGCATTTGTAAGCATTAAAATACAAACTTAGCATGCGTGTCTTATTAAAAATAATTTTCCGTTTTATGTTTATTTTTGAAAAGTAGATTATTTTCCTACAAGAAAATATTAGGAAAAATTTTCGGAAGCTGTGTTTGCAGAACGTTTCGTAAATATCTAGTAACGTGAAAATTACAAGCTCATAATATCCCTTTTTTATACATAGTAATAGTCTTACTTACAATAACGATAATATTAATACATGTTGTAACAACAGCATGAACTAACCTTCAAGCATTATGTAACCTATAAGCATTCTAAACGGACAGTTTTCATGCGTACAAATTTTAATCAATTTTGTAGTTTTCCAAAAAGATCATATTTTTTTTCTTATAAATTGTACTTTCCGCATAACAAGATCGTTTACTGCTACACTCTCTCAATTCGGCTTTATTTCGCGTCGCTTCTAATGCAAACTTCAATGAATATATGGGATATATTAAACAATTTAACACATGTTTTGTGTTAAATAGTTCGTCGTGTTCAATATTGGTTTTATATACATTAATTTAAGTCTGCATTTATCCATACGAGCCCTTAAAAATGAAAATAAACTCACGTTTCCATTGCCACGCATACAAAAAATACGTTTCTATCACCATTCCGGCCGTCTGCAAGGCGCGACAGTGCTGCTCCTAGCGTTGCTTTGCATCTCCCATAATCTATGTTCTTCTCCAAATTGGAAGCCGTTGCCTTGGCAACCAATCAACAAAAGAGGTATAAAACCTACGATCTGCTCAGAGAAACCTCTCTGGAACAGATAATTACTCTATACCTAGTAAGTTAAACTATAATTATACTATGTACAATTATATGGTAGTAAAACATTTTAAACAAGTAAATCCTTTTACATTTAAAATTATTTAGCAGATGTTAGAATAAATTAAGAAAATATTTAAATAAACAATTATGCAAAACTTTGATAATATTAACATATTCATAAAATATTTGCAGTATTTTCAAAGAAGAAAAGTTATAAGAGTGTTTTCAGAAATTCCATAACAATCTTAAATAGCTTATAGACAATTTAACGTCTATTACAAATAACTAGAGTGAGAGATTTTCTTAATCTAACACAAAACAATAATAACATTAAATTAATTACGTTGAACAAAAATTACTATAATAAGGGGGGAACTGTCAAAACACTAAAACTTCTGATGCTTCCTATAATAGCAAAGTCTTTCTCAGTTCGTTATATCATCAAACATAAATAAACTTTAAAATCTGTGACGATCTCGTTACAGTAGAGAGTAAATAGACTTATATCAGTGGTGATGAATGTGGTGGCACTATTCTCCTTCACACACATACCACGTGCTCGTTGTACCTACGCTGACCACGTGCTCGCACAAACGCGCCCTCTGATTCACCCGTCGTATATTGCTGGATTCGGTATGTCCTCGGCTAGCTGAAAGTTCAGTGATAGAGTTACGAGCTCTTACCTCAGTGTCGTGGGTACGAGAAGAGAAGAGCGAAA
>PNEQ01045168.1:0-22192 GCA_003012365.1 Medauroidea extradentata
TACTATGCACAATTATATGTAGGCTTTAAAAAAAATGAGTCGTTTGCCAGTAAAAAAAAAATATTTTGTGCCATTTTGGCTCATTTTCATGCTAAAATATGTGATACTTTGGGTGCAAGAATCTAAAAATCCATTGTGTTCATTGCAACGGAAAAATTCAGATAGAAACTTTGATGTATTAGTGACAAAACAATGTAGCCAATTTGTGATAGAAATATTAGTTCATTTTGGAAAAATTATTTTCGAAATCACTGCAAAACTACCAGGCATGGCCTTAACTCTCAGCGTCTCGGCGTTCTATCCACAAATCACCGGACTTTTGTATCCCTGTTACCTTGCTACGATTGGCGCAGTCAAATGAGTGAGCGGTCACTCCACTAGTGCAGTCTGCCAATAACCATGAAGCAATGCTGCAGATGTTCACACAATGCCCTGAAATCATTGTTGCAAACTTCTTTTCGCCAAAAATCCCTAGGGTATCGTGATAATCGTCATAAATAATCATGAAGGAATGGGTTTATGTTTATGAGTAAAATTTCGGTTGAGTTTGGGGATGCGGGATATTTAGGCCTATATGGTATTTTAAAAAGTAATATACGTACGATAGGCCGTTTTTGCTCCCAAAAGTTGTGCAGTTCAGGTCGGCTTGCATAAATATTTTGATAGTGTAGTTCTGATTGGTCGTTGTGGTGGCGTCGGACAAATCCGGTGTTCTATTTTTTGGAGCCGAGAAGTGAGTTGTTTTGTTTTCGCTGGAAAAGGGAATAAAAAATTGGCGAGGCTGATGCGGCGCAATGAATGAGGTTCTTTGTTGTCTCTCGTATACGTCATTAATTTTGGCACGAAAGAACTTTCTTGGAAATGTGGGTAGCTAACCCTATTCAAATCTGAGATCTGCACAAACAGTAGAAATATAATGATGAATAATTGGTGTAAAATAACCCGTGCGACTGATTTTTATAACCCAGAGACCAAATATCATTCTCAGATATTACACTGCTCGAATGTATGATATAGGCGGTTCAAGATAAAGTGAACACTCAATACATGCCTTCTTAAGTTCTGTTTTCAGCCAATTCGTGTCTTTCCGCGCGTAACGGCTGACGACGGGAATTGTCTCTAACCCATCTGGACACGTCGCTTGATGTTTGCACGTGTAAGATACATTGAGCAGTCAGTAGGTACCAATGTAGTTTGATAATTATATATAATACAGTTATGTCAGTTTCGGTAATTTTGATTCAGTATTGTTGTATTTGAACAGGAAAATACACGGTACTATATTGCGAAATTTCGCTGTCGAACGACCTATATCTGTAGGGACTAGAAAATTTCGCAAATTCAATTACATATAGGCTAGAATCCACTGTAATATGCATACTCACGCCCCGTCTATTGTCTGCTGTTCCACTGAGTAGCAGCTAGTGGACAGATAGTCGTGGCTTGAGTTTGCATATGATATTTTATTCTAGCCTGCAGGTCATTGAATTCACGAAATTTTCCAGTTCCTACCTATATCAGATATGTTACGTCGCGGAGTGTGTTTGGGTGGATATAAGCTAGTAAATTATAGTCTGTTGCGAAATAACAACGCAAAAATTTGCAGGTCCTTATTCATAACATAAATAAATGTTGACAGTTATTTGTCTTACTGGTTCTGTGCTGTACAGGAATGAAGCAATGCCAGTTGACATTTTTGCGTACTAAAATGATTTCACTCCATGTACAGAAAATCGTGGAATTCATTCTGCCTGACGTTACATGGTACAAACAGTAAGTGGTTCTTCAAAAGGGTCCAAAATATACCGAGGTTATTTGAATTTGAGGATTCGTTCTGACGACGTTTCACTTAAATGTTTGCTGGACGAGAGGCGGGAATCGAGCCCATGACAACGGCGCAGCGGCGTGGAGGGTCCTCTTTGGCGTGAACGTGAGTGTACCTGACCGTTAAACACCTTCCACCCTCTCCCCTCCTTCCCCTACTGGTCGGTCTTCATCACGACACTGGCAAGACCCGTTCCCTGGCTCGAACCGCGGACTGTGCAACCATCCAGTCGCCTCGTGATTGGCTGTACAGATTCGACACGTCAGAAGAAGGGAAGGGGGCTAATGACGTTAGGGTCGACTAAAGAGACGTGTCGCGACTAACGAACCCAATTATTGCCTTAAGGGTGTTCAGGTGTGATTAAAATAAAATTTTTTATATATTTTTAAAGTAATAACTTAGTAGTTTTGCAGTCGACACTTGTGAACACAGTTTCCTGTTACAGAACTATTTAAACCAGCACAGTTTTTGCACAGCAGTGAGTCAAAATTTGCGTGTTACGCTGCCATGCGAATATGGAAACCAGTTGACTAACTTAAGAACGCGGTTCACCTCAATCTTCAACATCTTTTTTAATTTTCATATTTGTACCAGATATTATTTTCTTATTTTAGACATAAATTGTGATTAAATCTTCTCTTACGAAATTTTCATATCTCTCATAGTTTTTTGCGTAATGAGTCGTAAACGTCAAAATTTGCACTTCACGGTTTTATGTACGCCACTAAAACCAACTGACATACCAAACTGAAAAAATTCACAGTGTATAACAATGTTGTAGGCTGTGATTTGACACATATAAAAAAGTATATTTTTTTTGCATTTTTTTAAAATTGTTGGAATTTTTTAATTTTCATTTTAAAATTCAGCATTTTTTGTTAAATACAAAAATATTTTAATTATTGGTTTTTATATGTGTCAAATCATAGCCTACAACATTGTTATACACTGTGAATTTTTTCAGTTTGGTATGTCAGTTGGTTTTAGTGGCGTACTTAAAACTGTTAAGTGGAAATTTTGAAGTTTACGACTTATTACGCAAAAAATTTAGGGATACACACATTTCCTAAGAGGGAGATTTAATCACAATTTATGTCTAAAATAAGAAAAAAAATATCTGGTACAAATATAAAAATTAAAAAAGATGTTGAAAATTGAGGTGAACCTCGCCCTTAAACGAAATAGTTCACAGTGAAATAATGTGAAATTGACTACGTAACCAAACATATTATAAGTACTCGCGGTGAACAAATTTTGTGATTAAATAATTGTTGAATTTTGAACTTTATTGCTGTACTTTTGCGATATTATAAAAGCTATTCAATATTATACGATATGAGTTTAAAAATGTTATATTACGTAGCGCATGGCATGTTATTTCACAGTGAATTATTTCGTTTGAGTGCGTCAATTTGTTTTCACAATTTTCATGGTAGCGTAACATGCAAATGTTAATGACGACGCACAATTATTAGAAAACTGAGAGCTAATATTGTTTCGTAAAAGAGAACTTCACTTACCAAGTACAGTCTATAAAAATGACACTAGATCGTGAATATATATATATAATTATTTTGTACCACTTGAACATCCTTAAGGGCACCGCCTACCATCTTCAAATATGTTGCAGTGTGTTAGTAAATACGTTTTTTCTACGAAACTATGCCACGTGTGCCCATTGTACCAACATATGAAAAGAAAACTTACTTCGAACAAGCTCGAAATGTCATTCCTAAGAAATCGTGATAGTTAAAAACACTGTTTGTAAGCCCTCCAACATGGCTAAAAACAGCCTTTTCAAACTGCCGTACTTCAAAATGTTCGAACCAGATGTATGCGAAACTCCGACAGAAACGTGCACTGAATTTCGCTACAGACTTTCCACCAATAGAACTGTTTGGTCAACACTTAAAGTCCTACAGTAAAATATGGATCTGCGGGAATCTTGCACGCTAAGCGCCTGACTCGTCGTGACGTTACGATACGATGTTTTATGAGCGCTTCAGTGCCACCCTTATAGCTCCCAATAAACTGCACAGTGTAAAACATAATTCACAATATAGAAACACAGTTTTTATCACTAAAATTTCTTGTTCTAGCTTTGTTTTATTCGTCCGTATTTTCGTACATTTTGGACATTCACACAATACTTAGCTGTGTTTGATTGCTGTCCAGTGCGTACGCACAAGAAGTGAAATATTACCATTTCCTGTGTCAGCACCTATATACACTACCACTGTTTCTTTACAGTTGTGAATCGATAGGTGAGAATACGTAACGGTTAGTTCTTGTGCGAACGGCCTATGTTCTATACTTACTGTTATGTAACTCTACACCGCAAACACTGCGCGTTGATTTAGGGCTCTGCTATAGGCTGTTCACTCTAAACTAAGCACTCAGTAGAACTTGTTATTAAATAAAAATATGTTTTATTCGGCCTGTAGATGTTAACTTTTGAGTGCTTTGGAACGTTTACATTGGTTTTTAGTTACAGAGAAGTTTTCATGTCAAAAATAGTAAAGATGGCTGCAAAATGGCTGAAAGAGAACGTCTTGCATTGCCCACTTTGTCGTGAATGGCCTATAGTAGACTTTTACACTGAAATAATATACAATGGGCAATGTGTTAAAATATTTAAAAGCACGCCGTAAGCCCTTTTGACATTTTAAAAATTTACATAAATGATGTAAAGTGTCATAATTTTCAGACAACGTGAGACTTAAATTAAAAATAAAGAAAACTACTTACGGGATACTAAATTTTAAATCGAACACACCAGTAGAATTACTCGCATCCACTGAAAAAAAAAAAAAAACTAGAAATGAGCTGATGATCTTTAAACAGCTGAACAGATTTCCTTGAATAATAGCTAAGAATCCTTTTGATCAAGTCAGCTTTCAAACAAAAAAAAAACTAAATCAAAATCGGTCCATTCGTTTAGGAGCTACGATGCTACAGACAGACTCGTCAAACTTATAACAACTCTCTTTTTACGTCGGGGGTTAAAAAGGAATTTCATTGTTTATATTTAAACATTTCAGCATATTGCCCATAACATATAATTTCAGTGTAAATTATTTCATTACAGTAAGTCGCTTTGTTTTTGTTATTCGTATGTTCCCGTAACTTTAAAATTTTAGCTTTGACATGGCGCTATGAGGAAACAATGAGAGCTAAAAACATTTACAAATGGGAAATGTAGTCAGAAGTAACGTCTGTAAAACGAACACTATATCGTACAAATATAAACCTAAGCATTTTTGCCGTGTGAACGCCCTTAAGAAATGCTCTCGAAAGTGTTGACTTAACCGTGGACAGCATGTAAGGTCGGCTCGCGAGATGAGTGACCTTACGTTACACTCTCCAGCCACTGTTGTTTGTTCAGTAAACAGACAGGCAATATAGCACCGCACATCACACAAGAATGCGCGGTAGAACCACTACGGTATGTGCGGAGGATTCTAACGTCATGACCTAGCTTTATGGTTGACAGGTATCCGCCAATCAGAAGCTGCTTACAAACACACTATAAAGTCCAACCAATATATCAGTAAACTCCAGATTATCCGTGTCAATTGGTGCCACGCAACGCACGGTTAATCTGGAAACACGGATAACCCAAAAATAGCACAACTTTTTAACATAAAAATGCAAAAAAAAAAAAAAAATTGGATATATTTATAATTAACTCAAATACCGTAACGACTTATGGTTTTACCTAAAAATACCGAATTTCACAACCTTTCCGCCAAAACATATAAAAATATGTCTGCAGTGCACGGTAAACACGAGTAAAAATTATGTTGAAATTTCGTTAACACATTCTTGTGCGATCTCGTTAATCCTTTCTTGCGCGGTTAAGTTGACACACTTATGTTCCAAAAAATTTTTTTACGAATTTGGTTTTGTTTTTACAGAAATCCGCACGGATAATAAAAAACTGGTTAATCGGTGCACGGATAATTGGGAGTTTAGTATAATTAGCTTCTGCAGCTTGTATTACAGGACTCGGTTCTACACTGTTGGTCAAGGATAGTAGAATTGACGTCTCGTTGACAGCTAGGTCGTTAGAGAAGGTGACACACATCTGAATACAATGGCAGAAGCTGGGAGAGGAGTCGGCCACGGTCTTATTTTTAGGAACCATCCCAGTATTCGCCTGGAGCGAGCTCGGGAAATCCTGGAAAACCTACATCAGGATGGCCGGAGCTGGGGATCGAACCCGCGTCCTCACGAATGCGAGTCCAACGTATTACCGTTGAGTCACCTCGCTCGGTCGCGGTTAGAATGTATTTGAACGATGTATAAGTTAATGCAGATGATGACGACCCTACACTTCGAAACTATCAAATACTGTACATTTGCTGAACCTACCAAGCATAGTGTACACAGACAAATAAATAAAACTTATAAAGCTCAATAAATGATGACGCAATTACACATACTTAAGGACAAACAAATTAATGAGGGTGGGGTGAGGAGAGGTTCGGAAAGTGATTTGTGCCGTCAATCCCATAAACCACAACTCCCCTATAAAAAAACTTAAAATATGAATTTCTGCTGCCATGCTTAGTTACGGTCTAATATAATTCGTCCGAAGGTACGGGCTCCCTAACAAGTGTTCTGACTCGTGCCCTGAGGCAGTATTTCGTTTGATGGTTCAGTAATTGTGTGTGCAGTCTGGTTTTAGTAGAATGCAGTCGAATATTGGTTACATTATTAAATATAAAGAAAACAATTTGAACATTCCTTCTTGTGTGCCACTGCTATGCACCGGTTTGTGGTAAATTTCGGAAATAATTTTTACGTTGTGCTGAAAACCCAGCATATGTTTAGTTTTCAAACACCCAGGTCACGTGATCATTTAATTAACTACAAGTACTGACAACATGTTTTGGTGCAGTGCCTCACGTGTGCTTCGTGGTTATTAGCAGCGTGTCTTTGTGCCGAGGCGACGGTAATTTGATTGTGCCAATCAGAATGAGGTCTGTGATTTGCGTGTAGATTCAAAAGACACCTCAAGTAAAAAAAAAAAAAAAAAACAATTAAAGGCCAAAAAGCAAAGTCGCATGTACGCACTTATTTCACTGAAACAGGTTAGTCCAAAATAAATTTTACAAAAATATGGTGTCCCTGACTATACGTCTTAGTTTGAATACGGTCTCAATTTTTACTGTAACCATGCGTCAGGTCAAATTACCGATAAATTTCTCGTTCGAACAAACTAAGTTTTGTGCCAAGTAGAGTTACTTGCCGGTAAAATATATTTAATTGATAGGGAACTTAAAAATCCGCGTTTTCTTTTGGGCTTAAGATTTATTTCAAACCACTATACGTTCGAGCCAAATTACCAATTGGTAGAAACCTGAAAAATTCGCGGTTTGTTTTACGCACAAGCTAGAATTCCGGAAACTATAGGTCTGTATCACGTTCAGTATTGGCAGTTGACTTACTCAACACTTCCTGGAAGTAGTTGAACCAGTAACTGGAACACAGGCCCATTTAACTGTGTCAGAGAGCAGCTAATGAACAGCTGCTGTCTGCTTGAATAACATATATTGTTGGAAGCTAGCCTACAGAGGTCAGTGAATCCGCGAATTTTCCCTGTCTCTTCCAATTAGACCTTGACTCTTTCATCACTTCATGGAGGACACTGGACAAATAATAAAGAGGCAACTAAATGCAGGCCCAATGGGACCCTGGTTTTTCGCGAAAAGAATTTTGCCCCACTTTGTTTCAGTGTCTTACGTGCACATCTGCAGTTCTACTTCATGGTCAGTGATTGGTCATTTTAACTGTCGCGAGCCTTGAGATTCTACCGACAAATCACAGGCGTGAGGTGTTGCAGAGACTTTATTGTAATTGACTCAGACAAATGTTATACGGCTCTCCATATAGACACGCTGCCAGTAATCATGAAGCAGAATTGGAGATGTGCATGTAGGGCACTGAAACAAAGTGGGGCAAAATTCTTTTCGCGAAAAACCAGGTTCCGTAGGTATCGCTAGCCAATGAACTGCTAATGTCTGCTCTAGTACACATAGGTAGGGACTGGAAAACTTCGCGAATACAATGACCTGTACTATGCATACTCAAGCCTCGTCTATTAGTCAACTAGCTGTTACTCTGTGGAACAGAAGACAATGAACGAATAGACGTGGCTTGAATATGCATAGTATAATGGATTTTAGCCTATATGTCATTGAATTCGCAAAATTTTCCTGTCCTTAGACATAGGTATTTATAGATACTAACTAGCCTACAGGGCAGCGAACCCGTCAATTTGTCTCGTCTCTATTAATTGTTGTATACAATTATGTTGTTTTTAAACAACAAATAACTTAACAAACACGTTTCATGGTGGCAATAGTCCTAACTATTCTCCCTATAGTTAGTGACCAGTGATTTTTCGCGAAAAGATTTTTGCAACGCTATACGGGCGCGATATGGGTGGCACAAAGATGGCTCAGAAAAAAATTTTACACACATACATTTATTAACAAGGATGCCGTACTATAGCAGGAGATTTCGTCTAAGAAGATATTTTCCTCGAAAAGGGTTTAAGAATATTATTACGTTCGAAAAAGATGCTGTTGCTAATAGTATAGATCCAGCTATTTTGAACCATAGTGTGTTTTCTTTAGAATAAATTGTTGTGTTAGTGTATTTTTATTTCGTTTTGGTTTTGAAGGTATTTTTGCAAAGTTGTGCCTTACGTGCACATCTGTAGGTGAGCTTCGTGGCCAAGTGATTGGTTGTTTGTTGTAACTCTCGGCGTCTTGGAGTCCTACTGGCTGACCACAGACGTGCGGTGTCACAGTAACTGTGTTCTGATTGGCTCGAGAAGATGGACTGGCATAGGCGGTCCAACTCTTAAGCCTCCACGTTCACACAGCATATTCCTACTGAGTGAGAGATTTTTGTCAGCTCCTTAACACCAAGGTCTTCAGCGCTGGTGAAGGGTGACATGAGGTGAGTATGGAGCGGCGCCGGAATGAAAGGGCGAGAGAAACGGGAGATCCCCGAGAAAACCCGCCGACCAACGATTCCCACATGCGAAAATCCGGGGACCGACCCCGCCGGGAATCGAACCCGGATCGCCTTGGTGGGAGGCGAATGGTCTGACCATTCGGCCACCGCGACCCCTATTATTCCCACTGGAATTTCTCCTTGTAGAGATATGTCAAACTCGCCTGTTGATGGACTTGAAGATCTGAAGATCCACACCACAAATGAAATCACGACTATACTTGAGCTGACATCCTCCTCAGAACATGGCAAGAACAAGACTATCGCTTGGAAGTTGTCCGAGCTAGAATAGAAGTACACGTCGAGGTCTACTAGTGTCAGTAAAATGCTTTCAGAGTTTGACATTAAGGGTGCTGCCTTCCACACTCTTAAAATACGTGTCAGTGTGTTCTTAAACAGTTGTTTTTGCCATTGTGCCAAAGTACGAAAGGAAAACATACTTCGAACAAGGGAGGAATGTCGTTATGGGGAAGGGGGGGGGGAAGGGGTGGGGACCTCCAAGCAAAATTTTGATAGTTTTAATATTTTTTTTTATATTTGTACGATATTTGGTTTATTTTATAGACATACATCATGAGTATTTTTCACTGAAATGAAAATTAACTTTCTTTCATTGTTTTTTTATAGTGACGTGTAAAGGCCAAATTTTCCATAAAATTATTTTATACAAGTAATGAAAATCATCTGACTTACAGAAATGAATTAATTCAAAGTGTAGAAGAGTGTCGCGCGCTACGTCTGGGCATGTATAAAAACAGGAATGAAAATATTCTGTATTTTTCAAAAATTAACTGAATTTGGAATAAAAAATTGTAAATTTTCTGCAATTTTTTTTTACGTTCGAAATTTAAATGCAGTGTTTTGGAACATGTGGCATAGCTCGTGACACTGTTTTTAAGTGAGAATTATTTCATTTGTGTACGTTAGTTGGTTTTTCGTTTCTTGCATAAAACTTTTTTACGCAAATGTGGTCTTAAATATGCTATTACACAAAAGTCATGAATACTAGAAAATTTTTATCACTGTAAAAAGCAGTCACAGTGTATGTTTACGAAACAGCCCATATCGTGTACAAATATAAAAATTATCGAAACAATTGAAATTTTGCGGTAACTCTTCCCTTAACAGTTGGTGGACCTGACGCGTGAGCCGTGATGTAGCGTGGTACGGGAAGTATGTCTTCTTGTGTAACTGTTAAACATTTTTTCAATCCGTTTATCTACGAAAAGTAGACTCACTTCAAACTGTGTCGCTATGATTTTAAAAATGCCGTCCGCTAATTAAGAACGTGATAGCCAAGTCAAAAGTGCTAAAAATGACATTTTCACGTTGCTGTAGCTGAGGAAATATCAAACGTTACCGGGAAACCAAATCATAGAAACCTACATTGGACTTTACCACATACTTTCCACAAATAAAATAACAAGGTCATTACTTGAAGTCCCTTTGAAAAACTGTTACTACGAGAACACTGCACGCTAATTTAGTCCTTCGCGCCTAGAGGCGATGATGTATTTGACGCACGTGTTATATTCGACTAATCGACTTCCCCGTTTCCGTGCCTCGGACGTAAAAGAAAGCTAGCGTCCACAAACTCTTGAAACACCTTGAAAACTAGGGGCCGCGGTGGCCGAGGGGTCAGACCTCTCGCCTCCCACCTAGGCGATCCGGTTTCGATTCCCGGCGGGGTCGGTCCCCGGATTTTCGCATGTGGGAATCGTGCCGGACGCGGGTTTTCTCGGGGATCTCCCGTTTCCTCCGCCCTTTCATTCCGGCGCTGCTCCGTACTCACATCATGTCACCCCTCGCCAGCATTAAAGATCTCGATGTTGAACGCTGACCAAAATATCTCACTAACTCACCGTGAAAATTATAAACACTGTTTCTACACCTCCAACATATGCTACAAACGGCACTTCCAGACCGCCGTACTTCAAAATGTACTAACCGGACGTATACGAGACTCAGATAGAAACGTTGCACTGAACTTCGCTACAAGATTTCTACCAGTACAATTGGCCATCGGCTTCAGTCGCCATATTGAATTATAATTTTTTTTTTTCGCTTTTTTGGAATTCTGAGGAGGAAAATGTTAAATCGGTGACTACACCGCAAACTCTATTTGCCTACAGCTACAATACAAGTATGGCAATAGAGCTAGTAATGTATTGTAAGGTCGCAATTTGTCGGGCAAATTATGAATATAAAAATATTTGCCGCACACATTGCGGCGTAATTATAAGTTAACAGCTAAATGGCAAGGTCTGTACTGTAGCGAAATGTAAATAGAATTTGAGGAATAATCGCATATTTAACATTTTTCTTTTTAGAATACCAGAAAAGTGAAAAACAATAAAATTCAATATGGCGACTGAAGCCGAGCCTTAAAGTCGCATAGTAAAAAAAATACAGCGGGTATCTTGTATGCTAGTTCAGTTCTTGGCTCGTCGTCAGAAGCGGACTTTGAAACGTATTTGGGGCAGGGGAGAGGGGGCTTACGTGACTTTATGGATTATAAAAAGTATCAGCCATCTCAAAAGTGTGGTGTTTACTGCTACAGAACATTACAAATAGCATGCATGCAAGTAAGACACATTATATGTACTTGGATCATCATAGAACAAAACTCCAGTTTGCTTGAGGCGACTGGACATACTTTGGCTATACAAAGTTGAACACAATTTTTTTTTTGGGGGGGGGGAGGGGGAAGGCTTCAGCCCGGTTATCGCCCTCACAGCTCAATCAATCGCTTTTGAGCCTTTCATGCGCAGGTAGGCAGCGCCCTTAATGAGCTGCAAACCGCAGGGGGTAATTTGTTTTCCTCTCATAATTTTGTCAATATCATCCGGTATTTCTAACAACGACGAGATAGTGTATTTACATGAAATTCACTCTACGCCGTATATGAATACATGTGTTTTCTGGACGTAACGCGATTTTGCTAGCGAATGCTGCTGAGTCGCAGAAAACACACGGTTATGTAAAACACATTTTTTTTTTTACTGGCTACATTCCTTTTTTGGAATTATTTGAATGTGTGTTGACTACAGTCATTTCTTGCTTGGTTGGTGATTTTCTCGTTTCAGTTTTTTTTTTTTTTTTTTTTTTACTTTCTCGTAGTTAGCTTTTTTTGTAACCATGAGTTTTCTGCGATTCAGCAAAATTGACTAGGAATGGCATATAACCAGAAAAACACATCCGTTCATAAAATGCCTACAGCGTCATTACGAAAATTGTTCAAGCTCATTTATTAATTTTAAAAAATGCTTTCCTCATATTTGACCACGTATAGAAAAGAAATTTACGGAAGATATATACCTAATTATGAATGTCGACATGAAATTTAATTTGTGTTCACTCCCGTTTTATACACATAGAAAATAAACACTGTGTAAATATGTCCGCGGTCGTCTATCTTTCGGTACCGCCATTATTATTATTATTTTGATAAATTTAAAATCTCATTATTACTTTGTTCTGAGCTACAAGTCATACTTACAGGAAAAAGAAAATGCAGTTATAAGTTGCAAATAAGAGTATATCACAATGAAAAAAAAAATTGTATGGTTAGGTACCCGAAAAGTTACTGATATTCTGCTTAATTTAAGCTGATGTTTTAGTGTTTTTTTTTTTCTGCAAAATAATATGGCAAGCGGATCCGCGATGTGACAAGCATGGGAAAAGTGAATTCTTTTCTCCGCGTCTCTTTCAAAGGTTCCTAGACAAAAGAACTCGAGGGCTAGACGTAGGGCGAACTAGTCTTCCTTGGTCTTTGTGAAAGGGAGGAAACCTCGTCTTTTGTCCAAGCCGGCCTGAGAGTACACCGGCGGGATTCGAACCGGAGATTGTCCTCCGAGTCCTCAACGCCCTTCCACTTTTTATTTCCCTCTCCCCAGGTGTAATTCCTTTCCCCTTGCAGACTCCGGTGTAACGGTCGCTGGAATGTGATCCCGCGTGGTTGGGGCAGCGATCTACTTCCTTTGCCCACTCTCTAAGTCCCTCTTGAGGAGGGGGAGGGGAAGCCCAGCATCCATTCAGGCCTTTTGTGCCGCGGCCAAGGCGAAGGGTCCACGGTTCGAGTACCGTGCGAGGGCAGTTGCTTCGCGGTCGGCCGATAAATCGCGTGTACAGTCGGTGCGTTGTGCAAGTGGACCGAGACCTTGGCGGCGCGGCTCTGAATACCTGACCCTCGAACTGTATTGAAATATCTTTGAAATAGGAAGCACAGTAAAAATATTTAAATGTACTTGTAAAATATTTTCCCGGCAAAAAAAAAATGTTCTCAGTAGGTGAACCTACTTTGAAAATACCACCCGTATTCCGTATTATTAACATTTGCTAGCCTGCCTACTTTCATCAAAACAACCTGTTCGGAAAAACGTATCTCGAAATTTTGTTAACTATTGTTAATCGAAACTGCGATAGTAGTCTGCAATAACCCCTTCTGTTTACATACTTTCTACCATATAATTACACGATCAACTATGAAAATCTCATAATCAAGGCAAGACACTCCGCTCCTATTTCCAGTTCAGTCCTGGTATGAACATATATACGTGGGTTATTTTTTTTTCCAACCCCCGATCGGTTGTAATAGAAAAACGGGAATGAATTGGGAAATTATTTTAATGTCAAAAGAAACGTACATCTTTACACTATTGTTCCACATAATCACCTTGCATATTGCGGCACATTTGTCGTACCGATCACAATTTAACACGTTTAAATTATAGAAATTGCTAGCTGTAAGTTAGCTGTGGTGTTTTCTGTCGGTCCGGAACGGCGGAGGCCTGTGATTGGCTGAAGCTGCGATTGGCCGGCAGAATCATAAACAGCCATTCAGAGGGCAGCTGCTTGCACAGATATTTCTGTGCTAAGCACGAGTCCTAAAAACGTAATATTTTAGTCATTTTAACGTATTATTTTAGTCGTTTATTTATTTTAATTTAATGCTAGCTCATCAGGCTTGCCTGTGAGCTAGTTAAGTGTACTAACTTGTGTATTTTTAAGTATGTTTCAGGTATCTACTGGAGATACGGGAGGACGAGGCGCATTTAAAATCTCGTCCTCCACCAGGGTACTGTGCTCACATACAGTGCCCTGGTTAAAACCAGCGCCCTCCCAAAATAAAAGAAAAAGGAAAATAAATAAATTAAATACAGTTCCCGCCCCCCTGCCCCACTCTTACTTCACAACTCTACTAACAACCTGGACCTTCCTACTTTTCCAGTGCCATTTTTATTTTTAATGCACGTAACTGCTGAGTGGTTACACTCCTATTCTGTCGAGATGGTTTTTACGGTACTATGCCGGTTTTTCCCTCTCTCTTCTTAGATTATGGCTTAGCTATAGGTACACCTAGGGAGGTAGACATGGCCCCAATTGTGGCCATGTCTGCCCAATCCCTCTCTGCCGCGATGCATACCTCCTCTACGTGAAACTTCCCCCTAGTAGGCGTATGGGGCTCAATCCTGAGACGCACTTAGTCCCGCTCCTTCCCCGGGCCTCACACATAACATAGTAGTTAGGGTAGGTTAGGAAAAAAATTGCACCAGCTTTCCGATACTGAGATGTGAGTTTGGCCGCTCCACATGGTTGGTGGAAGGGGGTAAACACTACGTGTCGATTTACGAGCGTCGATTAATGAGCGTACTGTAATCACAACAAGAGTTTTCGGGGGACAAGGCTGAATAGGCAGGAGACTTCATTCTTTACGGAGGGTATCGGCAAGCTGGTGCATCGGCACGACAAGTGCCTTAATCTGCACTGTGATTATATGGATAAATAGTGTAAAGATGTACGTTTATTTTGCCATTAAAATAATTTCCCAATCCATCCCCGAGTTTTTATTACAGCCGATCGGAGGTTGAAAAAGAAACCCTCGTATTTAAATCCGGATTCGTCTGTCCACTCCACAGTGAATACGGATTGATATTTTATACTACAAACGCACTAGTATTATAACCGTCTCCCGACAGGTCAGTGACCGGGAGGGGTGGCATGCCTTAAAAAGTATATTATACCCACACCCCAAGCCATAAAAGGGATTTCCAGTGATTATTCGCTAGGAAAATTTGGTTGCAAAGTGCAAAATGGAGTTATTTAAGTCCTCCCTCTTTAGTTTTGCGATGGTTTCGAAAATATTTTTTCTAACGCAAATTAATACATATATCAAAAATTCATTCTTACAGTTTTAACACTTATATATATTTGTTTGTATCCGAATTTTTCTGTTGCAATACACCAAACGGATTTTTATATTTTTGCCCCTGACATATCACATATTTTGTTGACATAGTAAGCCAAAACGAAGAAAAATATTTTTTTGCTAGCAAACTGTATATTGTTTTAAAAAAACGCTCTGGCTAAATCGTGTATCGTATGACTGTACACAGTCTCAAATTTGTTGAAACTATTTGGTTAAAAAATATTCGAGTTATTTATAATTGTTTGAAATAAATGAAAGATCATGGCCTTAAGGAATTTATTAACCAAACTTTTGGATAGTCCACTTTAAGAAATTGTTAGGCCTATTTTTTAAGGATTAATTACCGCGCGAGGCGGTGCAATGGTAACATGTTGGACTCATATTCGGGAGGACCCGGGTTCCAATCCCGGCTCCGGCCATCCTGGTTTCGGTTCTCCATGGTTTCCCGAAGTCACTCCAGGGGAATGCTGGGATGGTTCCTTAACAAAGGCCATGGCCGACTCCTCTCCCAGCTGCTGTCATTGTACCAAGTTGTTTCACCGTCTATAATTACCTCGCTGTCGACGAGATGTAAAGTCCACTGACCTGACCTTAAGGATAAACTATGTTTAGAGATAGTGGTTTATCGCGGGAAAATTTTACTGTTTGCAGAGTTTCAACGTGTGTTCTGCTTACCAAACATTTACTGGCTTTCGCTTTACGTGAAGCTGTCTCCCTATTTGACCGAGCCAATAAAACTCCCGCTGTTGTAATATTTGATGCCTGCTATTGGTCTGCAGACAGCTACGTTGTATCAGACGTACATCAGCCAATCATATGTGTTGCAATAACGACGGTGTTTTCAACGGTATGTTGGCACAAAGCATTATCGCACTATACCATCATCCCTAACGATAGTATATCGCGAAAATTGTTTGTGCCAACATGCCCTTGAAAACACTGCAATTTAATGCAACATGTATGATAGGGTATAATATACGTCTGACACAATGCAGTTGTCTGCAGACTAATAGCAGGCATCAAATATAATAAAAGTAGAATTCTTATTGGCTCAGTCAAATAGGGTAACAGCTCCTCGTATGAGCGAAAGTCAGTAAACTTTTGGTAAGCAGAACACACATTGAAACCCTGCAAACAGTCAGGTTTTCCCGCGATAAACCATCATCTCCAACTATGCTTTGTCGAAGAGAAAATATTGATAATACAATTCAAATTAAAGTTTGGGATGAAAAACTGAAAGTACAATAAAATCGTCTTATACTCCCCTTTAATCATATAGAACCACGATTTTATGGCGAATTTTTTTTTTGCAACATTAGGTTTCAATGCGTTATCTGCAGCTCTGCTACGTCGTCTACGATTGGATGCTTTTACTCACACTTGCCTTGGCAAATTACAGACGTACGGAGTCACAATAATCTTATTCTGATTGGTGCAGTCAAATGAGAAACGTGTCTGAACAAACAAACTCTGCCAATAACCATGAAGCAGAGCTGCCGATGTGCACGTGAGACAGTAAAACAAAATGGGGCAAAAAAACTTTTTACGACAAAATCGTGGCCCTAGTCATAGGCAGATATTATGATTTATCACAGGAAAACTTGACTGTTTGCTGGTTTCAACGTACATTCAATTACCAAAAAATATCTGGTTTTCGCTTGTACGTGGAGGTGTTACCCTATTTGACTGAGCCAATAAGAATCCCGCTATTGCAATATCTTATGACTGTTATTGGTCTGCAGACATCTACGTTGTGTCAGACGTATAGCATCCAATTATACATGTCGCAAGAAGCTACAACGTTTTCAAGGGTATGTTGGCACAAGACATTTTCGAGATATGCCATCATTAGAGATTTTGGTACATCGCGAAATTTTGTTGTACCAACACACCATTGAAAACACCGTAGTTTCTCACTACATGTATAATTGGGTGAGACGCTCCTGACACAACGTAGCTGCCTGCAGACCAATAACAGGCATAAAATATTACAATAGTGTGGTTCCTATTGGCTCCGTCAAATAGGGTAACAGCTCCGAGTACAGGGAAAAACCAATGAGATTTTGATAAGCTGAACGTACGCTGAAACCCAGCAAACAGTCAAACTTTCCCGCGATGAACAATCATCTCTAGGACCCGGTAGTTTTCGCGGAAATATTTTTCCCCCACTTTGTTTCAGTGCCTTACGTGCACACCTGTAGCTCAACTTCATGATTATTGGCAGAGTGTTTTTGTGCAGAGTCGTTATTCATTTGACTGTGCCAATCAGTACACGGATAACTGTGACACAACACGTCTGTGATTTGCGGGTTTAGCCTCCAGATGTTGTATGTTACGGCATCCAATCACTGACCACAAAGCAGAGATGCAGGTGCGCACGTAAGACACTGAAACAAAGTGCTGCAAATATCTTTTAGCGAAAACTACATGGCCCTAATCATCTCTAATCATAGGTTTAGTGTAGACGGGGGAGGGGGCCTGAACCCTACCCCCTCCCACCCGCTCTCTCAGACGGCGCGGCGGGACTGAGGAAGGCCTTGCAGAGCGGCGTGACTCACTGGACGAGCACTGGGTCGGAACTAAACTGTCTGCAAGGCGCTACGTCGCCGACGTCTCGCGGCTTTCAACCTCCGTGGAGCGTCATAGCGTGACGCCGAGCAGAGCATTACTCTGTCCATTCAACACTCTTCTATCCACGACGTCTAGCGCAAGATAAAAAGTCAGCTGAACCACAGCGGCGTAGCCAATAGCAAGCCTGACGCCGAGCACTGGGAACCCTCTCCCCCGAATATATATATATATATATATATATATATAGTCTATATATACATATATATACACCTCGGAGGCATACGACACTATGTCCACATTTTCTCAAAATACACTTTGTACCATAAAGATTACCACAGTTTTAAGTACTTTCTAGTGTCATACAACACAGAGTTTCTGTTGTGTGTTGTGTCACAAACAGTGGCGGATACAGGAGGGGGGGAGGGAAATTCGAGAAATCCCCCCCCCCCAAGAGCCCAACCTTGAATTATAAATGTTATACTTTTTATTCAAGCTATTGAAAATGCAGTAGGTGTTACGAACTTTCAATATATATTCTAAGAAACTGACTGTAAACGCTTTGAAAATGTTCCAATTTGTGTCTGTTGTGTGTTAAACATTAACGTTCAAAATCTTCTCAAAGTGCACCATTTTGCATCTTAAAACCAAAATTTTATATATATATATATATATATATATATATATATATATATATATATATATATTAGGTCAGGAAAATTTTTTAAACCAAATTACAGTGCAATTTTTTTTGTTGCAATTTGATCTCGGTTCGTTCTCAGAACAAATGCGGTAGAATACAAAACCACCAGTAAAATAACGTATGAAACACATATTACCTGGGATAAACTGACCGTTATTCGAGGGTACATAGGATGGTGCAATCTTTCCTACAGGCCCATTGAACTCAAATTTACTGTTCCTAGTTATTGTTCAAGTACATGTTCTATGTCCTTATTATGATTACTGGAGTGTAAAGACCGGAAAAATTCTCGGCAACTCTGACTTGTAGGTTACACAGATAGGCCTATCTGTACTCGAGCAGATGCCGACTGCTCATTGGCTGCTTGCCAACACTGTGGTAGACCTACACCGTAATTGGACGGCCGTAATTTTGTTAGTACGTATAGGTATACTATTTACTGGCTGAAAGCTCTCTTGTAGGTGCTAAATAAGTCGTGAGACAGTGGCCAAAGTTGCACAATTCATTCTTACATGTGTTTGAATAAGTTCTTTCGCTTAAAAGATGAGTCGAAATTTCTCACGTTATTTATCCTAGGATTCCATGATGTAAGCGGTTCGGGATTAAGTGAGCACTCGAAAGAGCCCTGTTAAATTTCTATTTTCAGCCAATTCGCATCTTTCCGCGCGTAACATATTAACGACGGGAAATGTCTAACCTCTTTGGACACGGCACTTAATGTTTACACGTGCAAGCATAATTGTGCAGTCGGTCGGAACCCATATAATTTAATGATTAAAGTTTATAAAAATATGTCAAGTCCGGTTGATTTTGTTTCAGTATTGCTGTATTTAAATAGGAAAACACATGAAACTATATTGGGTAACACGGGTACCAACCATACGAGTACTAAAGCAACTATGATATAATATTACATTATATGCAGTAACGTCAAGTGATATTTTTCAACGGTTAAATTTTTAGTGCTCACTTTTTCCCGATCCCTCTATACCTTATTTATGTTAAATGTCTACTAGAAGGCTCTTATAATCGTATTGTTACTTGACTTGCCATACCCTGCAACTTGACGAAAAGTTGTGAACGTTACTCAAAGTCATCCTGTGTATGTGTGTGTTACGGAGATGCATTTCTGCTATAATACCTAAGTATTGCACAACAGTAAATTAAAACGACCATCTAGCAATTTTCACATTTTGTTGAGACATAGGATAAACTGTTAGAATAACACGAAATGACGAACTGCGGGCAGATTTTCGTGCTGACTAATGATTTAGTAACTTTGCTGTTAAAATTGTCTCTATTTTACTAACATTTCCTTGTCCTCTGATGATATTGTCAATGGATTTAGACATGCTTGGCACGTACTGTTCTTTCGAAAAGTTTTCTTGGCATCTGAAGGCTGAGAAACAGCGTTCAGCTTCAGCAGTCATCGTAGGCGTTGCTACCAAAATTCTCAGTAATTTGGTTGCTTCATGGTAACTTTCTTCTCAGTTATCCACGTTCGTTGTGAAACGCAGCAACAGCAAATCACCGGAAATTTCTCAGAACTCATGTTTTTCGTACAAACAAAGTAACTTAGCTATTTAGGCACCGTGTTCTCTCTCTCTCTCTCTCTCTATCTCTCTCTCTCTCTTTCAGAACTGAATAGGTTTTTTAAGAAATCTCAATCAACGCAACGAAAAAGAAATTCAACTGCACGTATGGCGAATATTCTTTCATTCTTTTATTTTCTATCCAAATACTCAACTAACAAGGAAAAAATTGTTGAATTAAAAAAATAGTTCTTAAAAGCTTGAATTGATAATCCAGCACTTTTTCGTTTAATAGCGAAAGAATTTGTTGAAAAATACATCCGGGTTTGAATCCCAACGTGTTCACAGTCACGTCTAGCTTGAATGTGGTAAATAGAGCAAACAATTTTAAAATGTTATGTCTAGAAGTATAGTTGATGCTAATAGGAAAAAAGGTAGGCTAATACTGATACATTTTGTGGTTGAAAAAAAAAAAACTTTTATTTATTGCCTTTATTCTTTTTACCTAGGCATGAACATAATTTAGATTAACGATTTTACAGAAAAAAATGTTATTTACACAAAATATCCCAACGCGATCTTTGTAGGTATAATACCAAATACGAAATATAATTTTACGTTTGTTGCTGCATTCTGTCATAGTTGTATAGCTATTGCATAGTTTCATTTGTTACTACCCACTCATATTAAGAGAAAAATTAAAAACTTATAAATGCGTAATGTGAGTAAACATGTTTTTTTTTGCGAAAAATCATGGCAATGAAACTAAATCGTTTATTGAAATGTAACTTGGTATCAAAATACAGTCGGCATTCGTTAGTAACAAAAGTGATCTGATAAGGAACTTTGGATTGTATCCTGAGAGATAGCATAATTCACGAAGTTACTAAACATTCACTTTCCTTTATTTGTCCTTCTTTCGACAACTTTCAGTTCCGTGCCTGGTTATGTTATCCGACGTTATCCGATGTTATCCGAAGTTGACGAGCCGCGAATATTCTGAATGCTGAAAAACTGCACCAGTTATTTACCGTATCTTACGCATCAATTTCTGCTAGGTTATTCCTTAATGTAAAGAAAAACCAGACTCTTTGCTCTATTTATTTTTCTGTACGTTCTACAGATAAGTTGGCAGCTTGACGTTTCATTCGTTTCCACAGTTCCAACAACGTAACTAAGAAATTTTCATCCACTCGGATTTTCGGACAAAGTAGTTTTAAAACAATATTAACAGTTTGATTTATTTTCAAAAATATTGTTTAGTTAGTAATTAGTAGTTTTTTATTTGTAACGTAACTGCAGTAATGTATGTTTACAATTCAATACACTGCGGTGTGGAACATAAAGTTAATTACATCACCAGTGTTTGACCGGTGATTTTCCTATAGTATTTTTTATTTTGCTTATTCCTACAGTGGAAAAAGTAATATCATTATGTCAGTAGTATATTAATTTAGAGTCTACACGAACTGTTAATATTTTTGCTAAGAATTTTGAACACGGAATTTTTAATCTAATATTTTTTTGTTCATTTGAAACGAGAAATATTCCCTAAGAGCTTTAGCAACCTTCTCCCGTGTGTTTTTAATAGGTATAAAGTCTACTGTCCATACGAGAACGCGTTCTGAAATTTACTCTGGCTTACATGTGTTGTACAAAAATATCTTATTGACTAGTTTTCGACGGAAGATTTTGTGTTCGTGTGTTTTATACATATACATACACACGTATACAGTTTGTCAATAAATTATCTTTACAAATTTAGACTTTAGTAACTTCAGAACTATACAAGATAACAACAAACAGTTTTCAACATGCGGCAGGATAACTCATAAGTTTATTTTCGTTCCAGGTGACGCAGCTTTGAGCAGAACATGTGGACGCCACAGGAGAAAGCTCAGAGTGTAGCCTACTTCATAGCGGCTAAGTCCGATATCCAAGTGTGAAGAAACTTCCGAACACAGTTCAAGAAGAAACCCCCGTCCCGACCAACTATTCGGGCTTGGGATGCGTTGGAGATGGCTGTGTTCTGCATAGACAGAAGACCATCGTGGACAAAGTTACGACAGGCGGTTACAAGGAGTCTCAAACAATCAGAGCGTACGGTAGCCAGACAGTTGGAGATGGCAGTGTTCTCCATAGACAGAAGACCACTGTGGACAAGGTTACGACAGGCGGTTACAAAGAGTCTCAAACAATCAGTACGTCCGGCAGCCATACAGTTGGAGATGGCAGTGTTCTCCATAGACAGAAGACCATCGTGGACAAAGTTACGACAGGCGGTTACAAGGAGTCTCAAACAATCAGTACGTACGGCAGCCATACAG